>CM054062.1:157443904-157622655 GCA_028641055.1 Alopecurus myosuroides | reverse complement strand
ATACATTATGTCCAACGTCATCTGAATCGTCACTAGGCCCATATGCATGATTCGGTGAGAGTCAGTAGTTACTAGTGTACTGTGCATGCATCTGGTAAAAAAATAAAATATAAAGGGAGATTTTATTACTTAAAGTTAATACACCTAGCCTCTGCATACCTAAGATGCACACGGCCGCCGCAAAAACAAGAAATAAACATGGAAATGTGTATTACAATCAATAGATGTAAATGTAAAAATGCCTATATCGATGGAGGGTCCACTAGTGGAAAACATGCTATCAGTACCGGTTCTAGAGGGTTTCTAGTACCGGTTGGACAACCGGTACTAATTAATCGGCACTAACGGAGTCCAACCTTTAGTACCGGTTCCATTACAAACCGGTAACGAAGGTGCCTCCACGTGGCCTCAGGGGAGCCCGCGGGGCTGGAGACATTTGGTACCAGTTCGTAACACGAACGGGTACCAAAGGGTTGGGAGGGGTTTAGGGTTTAGCTAGGGTTTAGGGTTTAGGAGGGTTTTAGGGTTTATGATGGGTTTAGGGTTTAGGAGAGGAGAGGTTTAGGGTTTAGGAGGGGCCGTATCGGACCTTTTCATCGTACGAGGATCGCGTCGATGCGCCAGGAACGCGCTTGGGTATATATAAAATATCGTACGAGGATGGCGTCGATGCGCCAGGAATGCAAGTTGATGCCTATATATCAACTTGGTGCATACATATAACACATGCAATTAATTACATGAGATCGCAAATTAAGTAGTGGTACTCTCCGAGGCATACTGTATATTACATGTAGCTAGCTCACTATTACATTGAGGCATGCATACACACTATGATGCATGGTGGTACTCTCCGAAAGGAGCTATGACTTCTTGGAGGAAACATCCCGCCATTTCCTCGCAAATTGCTTGGAAGCGGCGCTCGATGGGGAGCTTCTCCAGCTTTATTGCCAACTGTAAAAGCATGAGAGAGATACAAATGAATACATACTTAAACTATTAAATCATAATAAAACAACTATTGAAACTCAGCAGAACTGATGGTAACAAAATAAATTTGTAAATATAGTTTACATACCTCCTTATTTCTATTATTATTTATTCTCTCGGAGACAATCTTGTGAATGTTCTCACAAACATAGTAAGCATATAGATTAGTCCCACTTGGTTGTTGATCGCATTTCTGTGCAAGAATATAATTCAATCAAACAATAACCAAGTATGATAACGGTGTGTGTTCACCTAGGTAGTAGTACTCACTTTCCCTTTCCATGTCAACTTCTCCGGCCATCCACCTTCCGGATCTTCCTTGATGAATGTTTCCCATACGCTGCCCGACAAAAAATTGAATAAAAGAGTTATTAATTTGTTGACATCAGGAAATTAACGAAAAAGCAGATAAGAATTAAATAAAATTACCCTTTGAGCATATCAAAACAGTGCTTGTAATCTATATACGGTTTGCTCATTGAGTCGTAGACATCAATATATCCCTCGCGCATGTTTAAGTATGCAGTGTCATAGATATAACTCATTAGTTACAAGGAAAAATAGAATGTGTTAGAAGACAGTAACACTCACCTGTAGTTATAAGGCCAAAGTGTTTGTTTTTTTGTCACGTTGTCGCTGCAAAAACCTTAGCAAAGTCTCTGGTGTATCCTTGTTATATAGGGGATTCTTTATGGTTTCTCCATGCATTGTATGCGCGTCAATGAACCCAATGTCGTTGATTTCATTCCTTTTGCATTCGAGCATCTTCAATCTACATAATATAGCGCAAACATGATTAAATTGAGGATAATTACAGAAAATGAACGAACTCAGCTAAATCCTTCTGAAAATACATAATAAATTAATCACTTACAGAAAATAGCAACTGAGCAACGATTTGTCGAGTGCCCGGAGATTGTATAACGCAAAAAGATCCTCGAAGTTAATGCTCACATCGTAATCTTGGAAGTAGTGCGTCTCCTTAACTGCCACCATCATAGCCACGTACCCTTCCTTTGCCCTACCCAAGTACCACTTATGCAAATTGCGCATTTTTGTTGGTAGGATGGAGACATTCTCGACCAAAATTTCCCCTTTTTCATATTTGTATACTACTTCAGCGATGGGGTACTCGATATCTGTTGTGTGATAAGTACTTTGTACGGCCTTCTCGTCAAACACCTTGAGAGGGGCAACCGATTGACCGGCTTGTTCTCCGAGCTGGGGAACTTTTTTCCCCCTTTTCCCCTTGAGCTGTTGTTTCCTTCTCGGTGCCTGCTGGACCACCGGTTTCTTCCTTTTTCCCTCCTAGAGCATCTCGTCATATGACTTTTCAATAGAACGCCTATAGTCTGATGGCGGCGATCGTGGTGGGTTATATAGGTTCTCAAAGGTACGCACAACATTCACCGGATCTAGCGTCGTCTCAAAAGGTATCTCTGGAACTTTCTTAGCAAAATGGGCAGCCACCTCGGAACGAGAGATGGCCTTGTTTTCCTCGTCAGGTCTTTCCCAAGGTAACTTCTGAAGAGGCGGCGATGCTCTCTCTATTCTGGGTCTCTTCCTGGGCGGAGAACGGTTATGCTTAACGGGCGCTTCCTCACGCGGAGGATATCGAGATGCTGGACTCGCGATGCCCCCCTCAGGTAGGTGTGGCCCTTCCTTCTCATGTGGACTGCCATGCTCATGTGGACTGCCTAGCAGGAGAGATCAATGGTCCTTGCTACTCATGTGGACTGTCAGCAGGAGTAGTCGATGGCCCTTGCTGCTCATGTGGACTGCTATCACGAGGAGCTGGTGGCCTTGGCACGGGGCCTGAAAAGACGATGTATTTTTTTTGTCCAGAGGGCGAAACCGCGCTTTACATCGCCCAGTGTCTTCTCCTCGTCACCTCCAGAATGATCAAGATCCATTGTTTCATAACCAGGCACAATGTCATCCACCCCGACAAGAGCACAGTCAGCTGGAATGGGTTGATGATGGTGCGTTGCTCCATCTTGTTGTGGGTAAACATAGCCGACCGCCACCTTAATGGACATGTTCCTCATTGGCACATGTAGCTCGCACTCTGTCTTCTCTGTGACATAATCCATGGGGTAGCTTGCTCCACATCCTTCAAGATGCGAGGAACCCACGCTGCTTTTCGGCTGAGATGGGGCGGCATCGGCTTGATGATCTTCTATAAAAAGCGGCTGATCAGGTGCCCTCTGCCGATTCTGCTCCAGCTGTTGCACCCGTTGTTCCAATGTCGATAACCGGTCAGGCACTTCTTCTTCGTTCTCGAACGGTTTCAATAACTCTCAGCGCACTCCGACCACGTATCCTTCATGGTGAGACCTGGAAGGGTTCGTACTCGTCCAACGTGTTCGGGATTCCCTAGAGCTAGTGTCAACTCGTCATTCTCTCTATCGGGAATGTACACTCCCCTTCTAACCTTGTCTATTGCATCTACAAGCTCCTTGGTGATTGTTTTAATTGTCTCCTTCCATTTTCCCTGTGCAACGATCTCCCCTGTCTTTGGGTCCAACCCTTCCCTGTGCGCGAACAACCAGAACTTGGATCAGTCGGGCCAGTCGTATGTCTGTGGAGTGACCCCGACTGCTAGCAGTTTAGCTTCATATACTTTCCACAGAGGGATGGCAGTCTTGTAGCCACCTGACCCCAATCTATGAAAATATTTCTGCTTCTTAGCATTATCTACATTTGTGGTTGATCGGGACTTATATCCTGACGAGGTCCTATACGCCTTAAATGCGGGCCAGTGGGCTTTTACCTTCTCATATCTGCCATGGAATTCTGGACCTTCAGGTCCAAAATCTGCCCGTGATTTTTTCTTCTAGCTCTGGAATTGTACGGCCATCTTCTTAAGAGTCCATTCCTTGAGCTTCTCCCTCTGGGGTTCCGTGAACTTTAACAGTAGGCTGAAGTGTGTCAGTAGACTCTCCCAAAGTACCTCTTTTGTAGTGTTGTTGACATAACTAGCTTCGTCAACCGCCGCCTTCTTCGGCTTATGCCAATCTGCAATGCTGATCGGTACAATGTCTCTAACAACAACTCCGGCTTGATTGACAAATTTCTTGACGTTATCTGCGGCTTCCACCGGTTCGCCAGTATCCTTAAATGTGTTGAGGGCTAATTTAGCCTCGTCCGATAGAGGTTTCGTCGGGCCTCGAGGACCTTGCTCTTTAGCAGATTTGCTCGATGATCCAGAAGTCTAAAAGAAAAAGATTCGTTAATAAGTGCAATACAAATAAATCAATGCATCTACTGATATATCATTTCCATAATATACACCTTGCCAGAATTTGTTAAGGGAAATTCGTCAACCATTCTCTCTTCAGACTCAATTCCTTCACCGGAGTCGTTCAGAAATTGTGTCATAATGTCTTCGCCATCGTCATTGCCATCATCATCGCCATCGTCATCGTCTTCTGCTCGAGAACTATTATATATCAGTTGTTGCGCCAAATCTTCTTCCTCCTCATTTCGGAAGACCAGGGGGCGTCCGGATCCATAGCTCAATGTCGATCACTAAAAAAAATTTAAATAGCAAATTTCATAAATAACAACTTTTTTCTAAGTACTAAATATTCTAAGTAGTAAATATTCTAAGTACTAAATATTGCAAAAAAAATTCTAAGTCTAAATAGCAAAATACTTTTCTAAGTACTAAATATTGCAAAAAAAAATTAAGTACTTTTCTATGTACTAAAAATTCTAAGTCTAATACCTAAATATTTTTCTCTAAGTACTAAATGTCCGGATACTAAATAGCAACTTTCATAAATAACAACTAGCACAATAATCTAAATACTAAATATTGTAAGTAATCAATATTCTAAATATTAAATATTGTGAGTACTGAAAATTGCAAAAAAAAATTCTCTAAGTCTAATACCTAAATACTCTCAGTATTGTAAGTACTAAATAATATTGTAATACTCTAACAATTTTTTTCTCTAAGTCTAATACTCTAATTAATACCTATTTTTTTTTCTCTAAGTCTAATACCTAAATATTGTAAGTACTAAATATTCTAAAATAGTAAATATTCTAAGTACTAAATATTATTCGAAATACTAAATATTGTGAGTACTAATTATATTGCAATTTGTTTTCTCTAAGTCTAAATATTTTTCTCTAAGTACCTAATCTAAATCTTAATGTCCAAATATTTTTCTCTAAATCTAGCTAATTATAATTACTACAAATTCTAATTATAATTCTAAATCTATTTTACAATAGAAAAAAAAAGAAAAAAAGAAAACACTCATAGTGAGTGCCTCTGTGACGTACGTGTACGCACACGCACGGGAGGCGCAGGGGGAGGCGGCGGTGGGGCGCGGTGGTGGGGATGGCGCGGGGCGGCGACGAGGAGGCGTCGAGCTCGAGGGCGGCTCACTTACGGGGAGGCGTGCGACGGCGCGGGGCGGCGAGCTCGAGGGCGGCTCACGAGGAGGTGACGAGGCGGCGCGACGAGCTCGAGGGCGGCGACGAGGAGGCGCGCGACGAGCTCGAGGGCGGCTCACTGGGAGGCGGCGGCGCGGGGCGGCGACAAGCTCGAGAGGGAGGTGCGTGCGGACGCGCGGCAACCACGGGCACGGGGAGGGAGAGGGAGAGGCCGCGCACGGCGACGATCGAGCACGGAGGCGGCGACGCACGGTGGCGGAGGCGATGCAAGGGCGCAGGGTTCACGGCCGGCAGCACTTCGTCGTCGTCGTCGTGGTGGGAGCCGGAGGCGCGTCGGTTTTCTGCGGGACTTAGTAAAATTTTGGGGCAGAAACGGCTAAGTCCCCGCGCGTTTCAACCCTTTAGTACCGGTTTGTGCTAGCAACCGGTACCAAAGGGGTATTGGTACCGGTTGATAGCACAAACCGGTACTAAAGGTTTGTATTACCGGTTGGTGGTAGCAACCGGTACCAAAGGTTCTCCCCGGGCCCACCCCAACTGCGCGCGAACCGGCGGACCTTTAGTACCGGTCCTGTTTTATTAAAAAAAAACGTAAGAAGTGGGCCTTATAAAAGTGGACGGAGGGAGTATAACTTTTGAAAGAAAAGTCCAAATGATATGAAACTAATTTCTAAAATTTTGTAAAATTAAAAGCTAGCAACTAAAAATAATTTTATGATGTTTTGTACATTTTTAAATTTTGAAATTTCAGAATGGATTTAAATAGATAGTACAAACTATAATTAAGTCAAAAATGGAAACCCTAGTTTGGAGCGCGTTGGGGAGTTTTCGGGCGCGAGCGCGGTGCGACAGCAAATACAGAAACTCTATAAAAAAGAAATAGGGTGCTAATTTTTTTTTATTAAAAACAGAAAACAGACGCGCTAGCGCGCCGCAGTTCGTCGGAATACAAATTCTTTTATTAAAAACAGAAAACAGACGAACACTACTCCTCATCGTCGTCGTCGGGGAACTCGTCGGTGACCTCCTCTGGGTCATCGTCGTCGCCGAACTCGTCGGTGGCCTCCTCGCTGTCGTCGGAGGTGCACGATGCTATGTCCGAGATATGCCCCCACCTTGGATCGTCGGAGGCCCAGACTTCGCCGGCGTGGTTGGCCCGGCGGAGCTCTGGCAGCGCCTTCGTCCTCGCCTCCCGAGCGGCATCTAACGCGAGGTGGCGTTCGAGGCGGCGCTCCGCCCGCTCAGCCGCGCGGGCCCGCCAGAGCTCCTCGTCGGCGCTCTCCTCCCCCCGGATTGTTCCGGTAATACTCACGGATGACGCGGTCATCCCTGGCGTCGACTAGGCCCTGAAACACATGGCGGCGGAGGTGGCGGTGGTCGGCGATAGTGACGATCTGCGGCGTCGGAGCCCTGGCCTCCACTTCCCAGAGGGTGTGGCAGTCGTTGAAGTTCATTAGAGACCGCAGGCGGTTGAGGCGCCAGGCCGCCGCGTCCCAGGCACGGGCGGCCTCCGCCGCCGTTGCAAAGGAGCCGAGGGGGATGCGGTTATCCCCGTAGCGGATATCCGCGGTGAACATTCCGTTCTGCCGTGCTCGGACGCCGCGGAAGCCGGTGGTGTTATTCCTTCTCAGAGGCATGGTGGCGGCGCGACGGTGCATGGAGAGGAGTGGGCGCGTGGGGAGGAGAAGACGATCAAGGCGCGACAGTTTATACCGCGCGCTCGTGGCCATGTGGCACTACTCCTACGCCACGCGGCACAACTCCCGCGCCACGCGTCCACGCGGCACAACTCCTTCGTCAACATTGTCCGTGCTTCCAAGATGCATGTTTGTGTGCAATATGGGCTCATTATAACAAACTATGCCATGTATTTGGCCATAACATCCGCCATTTCAACCGAAACCCTAGAATGTTAGGAGGAGATAGCTCTTTTTTATGAATACTTTTTCAACAGAACCGTCGTATTCCAAGTTTACTGTTTTTGGTGGATAATAGTGCATATGTAATAACACCAGGCGAAGGTCCCGCGTTATTTAGGGTTTTTTTGAATTTACTGGAATTTTCTCAGTCCGTTCTAAGAGAAAGTCAAGACGGCGGGCATGACAGTTCATAGCTAGGGGTTGTATATTCAGCAACTCACCATGGACCTCTATTGGAATAGGTAGTTGAGTACCTAAAATGATTTTTGCCAAAATTTATGAGCAAATTACGAGGCGTCTGTAGTTCAAATTTGTCCCGTTTCCAACTGAATCGGCAGAAACTTGTGATTTTCAAAAGGGCTGGATGGAAATCTTTTCTTAGAAAACAGATTATTTATTTGGGTATATCACATGTCCTAGCATATTAAAATAATTAAGCCCTTAAGTTTTGCAACATGTTTGTGGTAGGTCCTTCACAAAAAAAACCATTCCTGACACTCCGAAAATGGAAAATGGATTTTCTATTCAGTTAAAAAATAAATTCCTTCGTCAACATTGTCCGTGCTTCCAAGATGCATGTTTGTGTGCAATATGGGCTCATTATAACAAACTATGCCATGTATTTATCCATAACACCCGTCATTTCAACCGAAACCGTAGAATGTTAGGAGAAGATAACTCCTTTTTGTGAACACTTTTTCAACAGAACCGTCGTATTCCAAGTTTACTATTTTTGGTGGATACTAGTACATATGTAATGACACAAGGCGAAGGTCTCCCGTTATTTAGGGTTTTTTTGAATTTACTGAAATTTTCTCAGCCCGTTTTAGGAGAAAGTTAAGACGGCGGGCATGATCGTTCGTAGCTAGGGGTTGTTTATTCAGCAACTCACTTTGGATCTCTATTGAATAGGTAGTTGAGTACCTAAAAATAATTTTTGCCAAAATTTATGAGCAAATTACGAGGCACCTGTAGTTAAAATTTGTCCTGTTTCGAACTGAATCGGCAGAAACTTGTGATTTTTAAAAGAGCTGGATGGAAATCTTTTCTTAGAAAACATATTGTTTATTTGGGTATATCACATGTCCTAGCATGTTAAAAAATTAACCCCCCCAAGTTTTGCAACATGTTTGTGGTAGGTCCTTCACAAAAAAAAACCATTTCTGACACTCCGAAAATGGATTTTCTATTCAGTTAAAAAAATTCCTTCGTCAATATTGTCCGTGCTTCCAAGATGCACGTTTGTGTGCAATATGGGCATATTTTCTAATCTTTTTAATCTTAAAGCGTATTGCATCCATCTTGATCTGGTGATCATCGACAACATCGGCAAGCTTCAAGTCCAATTTCATCTTCTCTTCTAGGCATTGCAGACGAAGATCTTCACTTCTTTTCAATTTTTCTTTCAAATCATTATTTTCTTTCTCAAATAAATTTAGCATCTCGACAAGAGGGTCGCTTGGAATTTCTTATTCAACTAACTCCTGGATAAAATATCTATGTCAAGTTGGTCGGCATAATTGTCATAAAACGAAATGAAACAAATAGTTATAAAGTATACCACATCCGAATTATAGACCGGACGAGGCCGACCGGGAAGGATATCAAAACCATGGCACTATGCATAAAAAATACAATCATACAGGTAAGAAAATTATAAAGTAATATATATGGATCTATCACATAAAACTAAGTTTTTCTATAAAACATAAAAACAAGTAGGCTCACCGAGGTGATGTCGGCTAGGGATGACGCTGGCGATCAATGGCGGTGAGGACGGTGAAGATACTAAAACCAACAAAACATATTTGAATTTAAGCTCAAATTGCATATAAAACGAATGAAATCCCTAACTTAGAAATTTCATCAAACACCTTGCTATCACTAAAAATTTGAAACGAGTTAAACTATAGGAAATGAGCTAATTTAGGAATGCCGGAAGAAATGATAATGTTGCTAACCCTTGTATAGATGGTTGCTGCCAATCTTAACAAAATGGGGGAGAAAAATGAAGATTTGGTGGAGTGTGAGAGGAGAGATTTTTTTTGGAAATATGTTGGAATGAAAAATTGGAGAGCTCTCGGGTGTGCTCTTGTTGAGATATAGACTGGAAACCCTTTAGAACCGGTTCCTGATACGAACCGGTACTAAAGGTGGAGCGCCGGCCCCACATCCGGAGCAAATTTGGCGCGAAAACATTTAGTACCGGTTCGTGTCACTAACTGGTACTAAACACTCCGAACGAACCGGTGATGAAGTTTTCCGGCGCCCTGTGCTGTGGAACCGGTACTAATTCTACCTTTAGTACCGGTTCGTGATTGAACTGGTACTAAAGGTAAAATCGTTTGGCTCTGTTTCTACTAGTGGTCAATCCGCAAATTATGCTGCTATTCATGCTGGGATAAGAAGCCCCTCGTCGTATCATCCGGGCGGGGTACACATCTCCGTAAACATGTTCTGGTGCTCCACACGCTGCAGTGATAACCAAGAACGGAGTATGGTCCTAGTCCTAAAAATAATCTGCATAATAGAATATTTTTTATCATTAAAAATCTTGTCATTTCTACATAGACACATCGACCAAATAACGGCAAACGCTGCCACCCTAATAAGTATTTTAAATCTTTTGTCCACTCAATTAAGCCTATTACCAAAGATATTGGCAATGCTGCTTGGTGGAAATAAGGTAGAACCTATCTTAATGATTGACCATATAGAATCAACAATTTTAGTCGAAGAACAAGTGTTTGATCGTCTCGTCTTTATGATAGACCACACTGTCTACTCCCGTGCCAATTACGGTTTTGCAAGGTTGTCTTTAATTAAAATTACACCTCGACGCAGATACCACTCAAAAACCTTATTTTTAGTGGAATCTTCATTGTCCATTTTTTTTATTATTATCCACTGGCACATATGGCTGTAACATGGCTTCATACATAGAGCCCACCGAGAATTTACCATTACTATGTAAATTTTATCGGAACTCATCCACTCACTCGGTCAGAGTGACAGCCGCCAAACGATGGAGCAGATCATTCCAAGCTGAGAGTCAAGGACCAACAAGATCTCTCCTAAACGACACATCCGGTGGGCTGCTCATCACCATAGCAATAGTATCACTTTTGTGTCATCTGAGAACTATATTGTATAAAACTGGATATTGTTCTTGGAGGGTGTTATTACCTAACCACTTATCCTCTCAGAACCTTATTTCCGAACCATCATTAATGGCGAAAGAGCCATATGGGAAGAAGAATTTCTTCGTTTCCATTAGACCAGCCCAAAAATGAGAATCGTCGGGTTTCCATGAAACATGTGATACCACTCTTGAGCCAATATACTTCCACTTTAGGAGAGTTTGCCAGACCCCATCCATAGTAAGAAGCTTAAATAGCCATTTACCAAGAAGGGCTCTATTCTTGAACTCTAGGTCGTCAATTCCTAGACCACCATGATTTTTTTGGTGGCACACTACATCCCATTTAGCCAGCCGATATTTTTCTTTTTCTCCATCCCCTTGCCAAAAAAATATTAATCATAAATAGTCTAATCGATGAAAGACCCATTTTGGTAATTGGAAGAAGGAAATCATATATAGTACCATATTAGTTAGGACTGAGTTTATCAGAACAAATCTACCACCCAAGGATAATAGTTCGCCTGTCCAACCACTAATTTTTTTCGTAGTCTTCCTTCAAGATGCTTCCATTGAGCCTCATAAAATGGACCGGAATGCCTTGATAGCTAATCGGAAATTGCCCCTGTCCGCAGCTGAATAACTCGGCATAGAGGGCAGCAGCATCCTGAATGTCACCAAACAAAACGATTCACTTTTATGAAAATTGATCTTCAGACTAGAAAGCTGCTCGAATTCTAAAAGACTTAATTTCAGGTTTCGCGCTTTTTACATGTCTTGATCCATAAAAAGAATTTTGTCATCTGCATATTGAAGAATAGATAGATCCCCATCCACTAGGTGTGGGACTACACCTTTAATTAGACCCTCAAGTTTAGCACACTCAACGATTATGGCAAACATATCAGAGCTATATTAAAAAGTATAGGTGATAGTGGGTCGCCTTTCCATAACCCTTTTTCGTTTAGAAGTATGAAGCAATGATGTCTACTACGCGTTACTACTCTTATAGACTATGTTGGGTCTCCAAGCGCAGAGGTTTTTAGGAAAGCCGTTTATTTTCCTCAAGTGAGTAAGCCAAGGTTTATCGAACTCGGGGAGCTATATGTTGAATATATCCGTCTCAAGCAACCCTGCAATTAAGATACAAAAAGTCTCTTGTGTTCCCAACACATCTAATATGATTATCAGTTGTATAGGTGCACTAGTTCGGCGAAAAAATGATAAAATTTGAGTAATATGGGTGGTAAAACAAGGTTTTGTAAATCTGTAATATAAATGGCTAGAAGCAAACATGTAGTAAAAATGAAAAAAAATTGGTATATCAATGGTTGGAAACAAGGCCTATGGATCATACTTTCGCTAGTAGCAACCCTCAACAACATTAACATAATTAAACATACGATACTTCCTCTAACAACATGCACTAGTACAAAACCGAGCATCCAAGACGGTCCCTAGAGCCGGTTTGCGCAAAAAAAATTAGAATCACCTGTAAATAAGAACCTCAGACGGTCTATAAATAAGATCAATCTTTGCAACTATTAGAGCTGGTTGCTCATAGCGACCGTCTCCAATAATATTACATTAGAGTCGGGTCCTCTGTTTTGACCGTCACGAATGATTTTTTAGACGGCCAATTTTAGCGGCGTCTCTAAATATAATTGATTAGAGGCGGCTGTTAGTATAGACCGACCCTAATCTATAGCCACTGGCTGCTTCGTTCCATTCACCAAATCTATAGTTAGCCGAGAGGATAGGTTAAACCTAAACGTGACGTTCCATTCACCAAATCTCTTGACATTCAACAAATCGAGGTACACTTCCATTCACCAAATCTCTTATCTAGTACAATATATACTTATATACAAATTTTGACTACTTCGCGTATCTAAAAAATCCTAACATAGAGATTATAACCGCGACTAAGATAACAATAGCACCGAAGGCATATGTCAGATTAGTTTCTTATTGGAAAGCATATTTTTCTATCTTCTTCATCTTCATCCTAGCTAATTGCGCCTTGATGTTCTCTCCATCCATAATATCGGCCAATTGCAACTCTAGTTCCATTTTATGATCTACAACTTTCTGCATCATTTCCTCCATTTTCCGAATCTTCTGTTCAGCTAACCTTAACTTCTCTTCAGCTTTGTTTCTCTCTTTGTCAGATTTCCTCTTCTCTTCCTTTGTAATGTTTAATTCTTCTAAAATTAGTATTTTTTCCCTTCTAGGCAGTGTTGAACCTAGGCGCAACCATCCTTAATACCGCATTCACAAGTTGATTCCTAAAAGATTTTGAGCATATATGTAATCTAGAAAACTCATACGAAGATTCCAATTATAAGTAGCTCTGGAAGTTTGATTACCTCATCGGACGAGGAGGTGTAGATCACGGCGGTGTCGACGGGGTCTCCATCGTGGTTCGTAACCATGGTGTGAGACGGCCAGCACGACAACGATTTGAGGCTTTGAGGCTGGGAGGCGGCCGGCGCCAGGTTGGTGGAAGCCGGCTTCGGCTGGGGTTCGAGCAGCCAGTGGCGGATCTTCAAGGAGAAGGAAGGCGCGCGTGGGCGGATCTTCAGATCTCGATAGGAGCAGGGGATTAGCTGTGCAAAGGATATACGCGTCCATAGATAAAACAGAGAATACTCGGACTGTCCGGGTTTTATACAGTGGGTTCCGGATATTTTTTCTCATAAACAATTACTAATCTGTAGAATAGAAGTATATCTCTCTAAATTTAAAGGCATTCATATTTTATTAGTTCTGAATATTAATGTGCATTATTTTGCAGATGGACCGAGGATGGATGTACCTTGGAAATAGAACGTGCACTGAAGACCTAGAGGGTGTGGCGGAGTTTTTGAAAGCGGATCAAGCAAATATGGTCGACGAATGGGTACCTTTCCCGTGTTGTGACTGCCAAAACATCAAATGTTTTACAAACATGGCCGAAATCCAAACACATCCGATCAAAAGGGGATTTTTGTCTGGGTACAAATGTTGGACCAACCATTGCGAACAACCAATTATAGAGACCACCGATGAAGAGCGCAGTCTGGGCGATCAATGCCATGGAAATGGGGATACCGTAATGGATGATGATGTTCTGATTTCTACCGGATTTCGATCACCACCACATCAACCGGAGGTTCATAAATCAGACCACACATCGCCAGGGGAGAATCCAGCACATACAGGAAGAGACTGTATAATTCAGATGTTGCAGGTCTTTGAAGAAGACTATAAGAATCAGAATACATACCAGAAACATCTTGGTATGATAGATGAATCAGAGTAACCAATGTACCCCGGGTGCAAGTCGCACTACACAAAGTTGGCAACTTTGCTAGAACTTTTGCAGATGAAGGGAAAGTATGGCTGGTCAGATAGGAGAGATACTGTGTTGTTAACATTCTTAAGTGACCTTCTTCTAGAAGGGAACCACATGCCTCAGAGTACGTACAAAGCTAAGCAGATTGTGTGTTCATTTGGAATGGAGGTTAAGCGAATACAGTGTTGTCGCAATGATTGTATATTGTACCGTGGTGAAAATAAGTATCTGTGTGAATGTCCAGAGTGCAAAGCTCCAAGTTTCGAGGTTCCGAAGCATGAAGATATGAATGAAATGGAGGTTAGTAACGACTATGACATGGATGCTGACCATGGAAGCAAAAAGAAGAAAAGGCCGGGTAGGAAGGACATCCCTGTTAAAATATGTTGGTATTTTCCTATTGTTCCTCGTTTGAAACGGTTATTCGCGAACCCGGAGATGGCAAAACTGATGTGTTGGCACGCTGAAGAGCGCATTGATGACGACAAGTTAAGACATCCGGCCGACTCTCCGCAGTGGAGGAACACTGATAGGATTTTTTAGGAATTCAGTAATGAACCTAAGAATGTGAGGTTCGCATTTAGCACTGATGGAATGAACCCGTTCGACAGCATGATATGACGCACAACATCTGGCCCGAGAATCTTAGCATTTACAACCTTCCTCCATGGTTGTGCATGAAGAGGAAGTATATCATGTTTGCGATACTAATCCAAAAACAACCTGGAGTCGACATTGATGTATACTTTGCACCTTTGGTGGATGATTTGAAACTTCTATGGGAAGGAGTACAATTCTATGATGCGTTCATGAAGAATCATTTTACCCTTAGATGCATATTGTTCACAACCATCAATGACTATCCGGCTTTTGAGAACACCTCGGGCCAGGCTACAAAAGGAGATGCGGCAATAAAATTGTGTTCATGCGACATTGGAGGTTTTTGCCAAAGAGGCATCCTTATCGCAGGATAAAAGAAATTTTTGATAATACAGTTGAAAATGATTTAGCTCCTCCAATTTTATCGGGCGCCTAGATCTATCCTCAACTTAAACAATTGAAAGTTGTCCACGGAAAAGGAAAATTTAAAGGAAAAGGAAAAGGTAAGGCCAAACGAAAAGTCAAAGCCAAAGGAAAAAACAGAGAAGAAGTAACAGAAAATAAAAACGGACCTGCAGCGCCCAAGAACAGTCTTGTGTGGAAGAGGAAATCGATATTTTGGGAGCAGTTAATCTATTAGAAGTTTCTCGAGGTTCGGCATTCGAACGATGTGATGTACGTAGAGAAGAATGTGTGCGATAGCATACTAGGAACATTGTTGAACATGAAGGATAAAACAAAAGATAGTGCCAACGCACGACTTGAAGCCATTCAGTTGAGAATAGGTGAAATCCGAGCTGAAGTTGACAAAGAGAACCGAAGGCTAAGCTCTATGAGTTATGTCTTGAACAAATGAGAGGCAAAATAAGTGTGTGAATCTCTATATGACATTTCATTCCCAACAGGGTACGCCGCCAACTATAAACGGATTGTTTCCAAGAAAGAAACCAAAGTAATGGGCATGACATCCCACGATTGTCATGTTATGATGACACATACGCTCCCTGTCATGATCAGGGATGTCTTGACACCATTTGTTCGGCAGAGTCTTACGAAGCTGTGTGATTTTTTTCAACATAATTTCTCGAAAGGTGATTGATCCCTTGACGTTGCATGACCTATAAAAAAGTATGTTGGAGACTTTATGAAATGTGGAGATGATATTTCCTCTGTCGTTCTTCGATATCATTGTACATCTCATTGTACACCTTGTGCATGAGATAAAGATGTGCGAACATGTATATCTCCGAAGCATGTACCCGTTTGAGCGCTTCATGGGGATTCTTAAGAACTATGTAAGGTATCGAGCACGTCCGGAGGGAAGCATAGTCGAGGGCCATGTGACCGAAGAGGTTGTTGAGTTCTTCCTTGATTATATGGAAAATATTGACCCGATCAGTGTGCCTAGGTCTATACATGAGGGGAAGCTTAATGCATACAGAACGGTTGGAAAGACCAAGATCTCTCCAATTGCGAGTGAATATGCTCGGGCACATTATAATGTACTGAAGCATATGGAAGTAGTTACTCCATACATTGACAAACATATTGCACATTTACATCTAAAATATCCGAATCGACGTTCCGTGGACAAACTCCATGCTACTCAGTTCAACAGGTGGCTTGCCAACATAGTAGTTCATGTTGGAGATAGAGATCCCACTATAACTGCTCAAGCGGCAGGCCCAACGTAGGAGATTACACAATATAAGTGTTCAAAATCAACGGGTACACATTTGCTACGAGGAAAAAAGACACCACGACAATAACTCAAAACAGTGGTGTCTTCTTAGATGCAACCACAGAAGATGGCGAGGCAAGAACCTACTACAGATACATTGAAGAGATTTGGGAGTTGGACTATGTGGATTTTAGATTAGCATTGTTCCGTTGTGAGTGGGTTGGTAATCATCAAGTGAATCTAGCTGACGGTGGACAGATTACCGTGAACCTTGAAAGTGTTGCTTACAAAGACGAGCCATTCATACCGGCTAATCTGGTTCATCAAGTCTACAATATCGTTAGCTTGAAGAATAAGAAGAGACATGTGGTTATGCCATCTACAGTGGCGGAGCTTGAAAGAAAAAGCTGGGCGGGCCAACTAAAAGAGACATATTTTTTATCGACTAACAAAGGATTTAAAGAAAAAATTAGTGAAAAAAATTCAAGGTGCCAAATTTACAATTAACAATCTGGAGAAAGAAAAAAATTCAAGGTGCCAAATTTACAATTAGCAACAGTAGTATGTGTACGTTCCAAAAATTAAACATCAAAAATAGAACGAACGTACTCATCCTTGCAACGACATGCTTTTTTTTTAGACCTGCCGCAAAGACCTGCTGCCATGCGTAGCTTTTTTTTTTGTTGAGAATCTGCTGCCATGCGTAGCCACTTCGCGATAAGAATTGAGAAAGGCTACATGGGCCCTGGCCCGTCCTGACGCGCAGCTCCAGCTGTGGGTAGGAATCGCCAATTGATACGGAGTGTTTCCTCTGGATTTGTTTGCTGGTTGGATTACCTGGGCCACCGATGGATAGGCATAGTATAGGCTTTTTTGGCGAAAATCCTGGGCGGGCCACGGCCCAGGTCAGCCCCAACGAAGCTCCGCCAGTGGCCATCTAAAAGGAGTGTCATAGGCGTTGACGGCATTATCTTCGAGGACGATTACAACAACATTGATTTGATTTCTACCGCATTCTACTCGGTCTCGCAAAGATATGAAGACGAAAATATTTCGGAAGACTCATATGTGTGCAGTCCTCAAGAATGAATGATGAAATTTTTTGTGATAAATTTGTTTGAAGTTTCATGAACTTTTTTGAAGTTTTCGATGAACTTAATTGTAATAATTTGTTTGAAGTTGTAGTAATTTTCGGTTGAACAATCTATTGTAATAACTTCTATAAACTTGTTAAAATATGTATGTCGACCATTTATTTTCATCCCATATGCATGACTAAAAAAGATGCAACAGGAGACATGGTTGATCTAGAAGTCCGGGACCCTACGGTTTTCTGCCGGACGGTCCGAAATTTCTATATTGTGAGATGGTCAGTAATAAGAACCATCTCCAATAAGCAGCAGGTGGTGAACAATTTGTATTAATTTCTTGGTTGTGAACATATGCACTAACAAAACAGTTGATACTAATTAAGTTCGAAAGCTTCCACACACGTTAATTAGTCTCATACATGTATATATAGTACATGGTCACGAGAATTAAATCGAACCGCGAGCGACAAATAATGTTTGATACATAAAAAAGTTCCAATCCAACATGCAGATATATATGATCTAGAAGGACACCTCACTAGTGGCCAATTCTGTTGCGTTCTCATCAGTATGTGCAAAAGCATCCTCTTCCTCCTCACTTTGCTCACTCCACTCCTCCTCGGACCCCGGGTCAGTCTGCAAATCAATGTTGTGGTGTCTGATCAATGCTTTAAGCATCTTGTTGTGATGCTTAAGTCTAGCACGATCATTATGACTCTTCTCCCGGTCTTCCATGTAGAGGGAATACCATGTTCCGAGCCCACGATAGATCTGAAGCTGCCTCCTCTTGCCCTCATAGCTACTGGATCCTGGAATATCCATGTTATCCAAATCTTTAGTAACCTTGCCAGCGAGGTCTTTCTTCGTCACACCTTTGATAGGCTTGTCAAGGGCGGGTTTGTAAAAAACATGCCTCTTGCCGCCAGGGCCTGCGGAGTAGTACTGTTTTGAGGCATGCTCAATGAAGTCTTGAATGTATGGAGCATACACCAGTGACCTTCGACGATCAACAATGCTCTTCCTTATCTCTTGATACAAGAGATCCATCACATCAATCTTTCCTTGCTTTTTGTTTACGATGAACCAAAGTAGGTTTTTCCCATACCCTCGTATGTAAGAAGAGTTTCCCGCCTTTGGGAACAACGTCCATCGAAATAGCTTGTGCAATGTGTCAAAGTAGAGCAAGAGGCCTCCAATATGCCCATGAATAACACCGCGAACCTCGTTGACCGGCTGGTAGCAGTCAGCCTGTTCATGAAGTTTCCTTGTGGAGTAATCATCATGGAGACGAAAGAAGTTGCTATGCGCTGGATCAACCATATCGATCCCTAAAGCTTCAGCAAATAAACTCAGTGGGGCACGGTATTCTTTACCCTAGGTCATCCACCGGAAATGCATTGAATCATCCTTCTTAAGAAAAAGAGTAGCATAGAATTGTATGACCATCTCGTTGTTGTAGTCACACTTGAACTGCATGATGTCCACCAAGCCCCGACGATCGCTAGTTTCAAAAATGTTGACAAACTTTTCCTTGTTTTTACTGATGCGCACAAACTCAATTTTCTTTTGAGAAGAAATCTTTGTATCAAGAGTGAGAATCACTTCTTCATAGATCTTTTGTTGGATGACTGTGTGGAACATCGAACCACATGCAGCGTCTCTCCGACGATCTGTGTAAGAATCCTTATTCCAACGCAGAGCTTCATACTCAGACTTATTCATTGTCATCAAGCTTTCACATTTCTCTAATATTTTGCGACTACCATTCGCCTTAGCCTTCTTTGTCGGAGGGTTTGATGAGATGGCTGCCTTTGGAACAACGCCTATCTTCCTTTGTATGAGCTGGCCTTTTCCCTGTACTCTTCCCGGGTGCACAACGCGTCTAAGCTTTTGTTTTTCTCTGATACATTTTCTCTCTCTACTCAGCAACTCTTCTCGGATATACTCACTTGACGACGATGAATCGCTCCCTTTTGAACATGAAAATGACATAAGTTCACAGCACATCTCAACTCAGCGATCAGCTAAAATCTTGTAAGCGCTGCGAGCTACGGTTCGGGAATCCGCTAAAATCCCCAAACGGAACAAGGAATTGAAAAATCCTAATTGCGCTAATTAGTATGAACCCTAACCCCCCAATGCGAACAAGGAAATGAAAAATATAACTAAGAAATTGGGGCTGCTGCACTAATCAAACCTAAACAAGCGTTCAATGCCAGATTTGGACGATATTGTCGATGTGGTGCCCGCAGCGCCGTTCGGGAGGCGCTCGTCTCTCGGTCGACTCACAACACGTCGGGAAGATGGCTAACCGGCAGCAGCGCCTCTTGCGGTAGGGAGGAATCACAGCCGCGACGGCGGTTAGGTTGAGGTCACGGTGACAGGGGGAGTGGGGAGGGGGATGCGGGGCCGGTAGAGTCGAATCAACAATTAACAAATCTTGAAAATAAAGTTCGGAGGGTCCGGATCAAGCTCCGGTTTTGTATAGTAACACATTAATCCTTAATAATTGATACTTCCTCCGATCCAAAATAAGTGCCAGAGGGAATAGTATAAATTCACACAAATCCCTCCTAAGCTCCCGACACTTATTAAGGATCGGAGGGAGTACATACGTGTATGAATAAATGTTTCGCAACACATGAATTTTTTTTATGGAGCACCTTTAATATGCCTAATATATCAAGTCATATGTGTATTACATTATTCCACAAAACATGCATCGATATTGCATTCCAGTGAGTACATCGTCATTTGGAAGTATCAGACCTTTTGGCGTAAAGTTCGAAGCTTGTACTATATCTGATATAATTTATTTATTAAGCATCCTTACTTACCTTTTCGTATGTGTTATAACTTCACTTAATAATGGCAAGGATATATGCAGCTTAATTTACCAGTTTTTATGGTAATTGTTTATATTTTTGGATGATTTTATTCCCGGACTCTCCGGATTAGCCCGTCGATTCCGGAATATGAAAACATTGGCGGACAAGCTAAAAAACACTGGATTCCAAATTTTGATTTTGGGGACGAGAGGGAATTTTTATCCCATTCGCCGTTGGCACCCCAAAACCTACCTCTCGCGCCCTGTCCCTCCAATCCCCTCTCAGCAATTGCCGCACAGATCCCATGGAGTCCCTCAAATCCCCTCTCCGCCACTGTCCACTTACGCCATGAAAGATTCCCCATCAGCCAACACGGCGCCGCCGGCAGCACAACCAGCGCTACGGTGTAGCACCCGATGCAAGCCCATCGATGCCGACCCGGAGGAGTGTGCTGATAGCGAAGAAGAGGGGGCGCTCACATGCGATTATACAGCAATTGGATCGAAGGTATAACCAAAATACGTAGTCACGCTGATTTTACTAGTTATCGAACTTGGTAATTGCCCGATCATATTATTAATTGTAGTTTAGCTCGTCTCTTTTCTAAATTATAAATGAAACTGCAAAATTTGTAAAATTGCGGGAAATTCGCTTTGTTTGGCTTCAATAATGATTTTGTTAGCCAATATGTTATGTCGGTGAGTTCTATAAATTTCTTTGCATCATAACATATATATCTATCTTTTCTATGATTATAGCTCCCAACTACTCCACCAAAAAAAAGAAAATTCGCAATGGTGGGGTAAGAAAAAAATCTCAAAGGCCTGAAACAAAGTATACCATGACCAGGCTCAATATGGCTACAGGAGCTCCGTTCAAGCTAGCTCGGAGTAGAAGAAAGTTCTCTAGTGTATGTGGGATCATGGCATGAGATCGAGTTTCTATCAACATTCCTAGTTAGAGGGAAGTGAAGAAGTATGAGGCTCTAATTGCCAACATCAATAAAGACATCCTCAGATACTTCCTCATCAAAGACCCTTGCAGGAATGCACAGAAGCTTATTGAGCGTGCGGCTATGATCACCGCTGCCAAGGCTTGGAAGCAATGGAAGTCTACGCTAGTGACAGAATACGTGAACCTTTTTTTTAGATAGAGTATGTGAACCTTGGTGTGAGCCCAATTGGCAAGTACCCCTAGATCAAAGAAGAAGCTTGGCAGACATTTAAGATGGTGAGGACCTCTGATGAGTTCGTCGCGAAGAGCAAAGCAGCTAGCAAACTCGCTATAAAATATAGTCACCCTCACAAAAAGGGAACCGCGGGTTATGCGGGCATGGCACCGTTATGGGCAGTGCAGGATGCTGAAGCGGAGGCGAAAAATCTCCCGAAACAGTTTGCACACATTAGAGACCCCAGGGCAAGAGCTTGGGCCAGAGCTAGACTTACATGTAACAAAGAGACAAGTAATGTGCCAAAGCTACTTAACAAAGCTGACAAAACCATAGTGCAAAATATAGTGAGTAATTACATGCTCTGATATCTTAATATGCCAGCAATGTGTATGTACCCTTGGTCTTATTATGTCATTATCAAGTTTTGTAGAAGAAATTGGAAGAGCAACAACTAGTAGGTATCTTCACAGGAGATATGCGTTTCGTGGCGCTGGGAAACCTAGAGCACTCTGGTCACACGAGAGGGGTAGGCTCCTTTGCCCCATGGAAAACATGCCGCAACTAGACTTTGGAGGACAAGCGTGCAAGAAAAAAATCAAAGCGAGAGCTTTATGAAAAAAACATGAAATAATCTATTTTGAAATTCGTCATGGAGCATCTCCGTGGTGGTGAAGGAATGCTACATGATTTCATACGGCATCGATCCTAGCTGGCCTAAACTTTTCATACACAGGTATCCACCGGGTGCCAGCTATTAGTGCAAGATACCAAGTCAGATGGTGATCATGTTCAGGTTGCGTGGGGACCAGTGGTAATGCTACACAACTGTCCAATTGGCGTAGGTTTTGCTAAGGTGAGCGTAGATCATGTGGACGAGGGGTTCCATCATATTCCTCTGCCAGTCAGCCCCAATGAAGATATGACCACTCTGATCCTGGCAAAGGGGAGCTTCATCCAATGGCCAAAGGAATATATCCTTCTTGAAAGTCCAAATCCAAACCCGAAATAGAAAAGAATGCCAGCTATGGTAGATGAAGCACCGGCGGAACTTCAAACTGCTGAAGCTCCCAAAGACACCCAATGCTCCACTGAAGATATTGTTGCTCTTGACAATGATCCAAAGCCAAACCCAAAACCGAATGGAATGCCAGCTATGGTAGCGGAAGCACCGACGGCAATTCAAACTTCTAAAGCTCCCAAAGACTCCCAACCGGCGGCCAAGACGCTGTCGACACCAACAGCAGTTCCCGTGCATATTTGCATCACCGGCGGCTATTCAAACTTCTGAAGAACCCAAACAGAGTACCTCTATCAGTAGTGTGGGCAAAGATAGTACCCCCACTAGTGTGGCCAAGCCAGTATCAACACCAAGGGCACTCACCGTTCTTGAGAATCCAAAGCCGAAGATGCGCTTGCAAGCACTTGCTGAGAAACCACAAGCTGTTGAAGAACAGAGAGCGCCTGCCCCTGCTAGTGTGCCGCCCAAGATCCCACAAAAAAGGGAAAATGGACCAACAAAGGAATATATCAACCCGATAAAGAGTGCCAACAACTTGCAACATTATATGAATCTGGTGGTCAGGTGGAGTTAGCAGAAGTAGAGACTTACAAGCCCGGTGAAAACCTTGTTTGTGTGCCTCCAGGAAGTACAATTAGCATAGTGCTAAGCCAGTCTGCTGCAAAGTTGCACAAGTACTACATGTATAATTTCAGGAAGCCGGTTAGTGAGAAAAAAAATCAAGAATCATGGCAAAGTACAAGTATGAAGCCTTCCATAATGACAGCCTGGACGGCCAGTTCCTGGTCGAGTGGGAGGAATTGTGGATCCTGATGAACTACAGACCCATGGAAGCCAGCATAATGAGAATTTTCACATTGTGAGTATTTTTTACCATTGATCCACAATGTTAGTATCTATGGTACTACCTAGATACCCCATCTTACATTAATGTTATTCATCTGTATGTTGTATATGAAGGCTCAATTATGTTAGAGACAAGAGGCAAGATAATAAGATAGCCTTCATCGACCCCCAGCTAGCTTCACAAGCATGCATGGATGAATACGAAAGGAGTGTCGAGGATTACGTCCTCACTGTGCTTCAGAGCAACTTACATAAGGATTTAATCCTTTGGCCTTATAATAAGAAGAAAGATATATATAGTGTCAAATATTCTTTTATGCATTGTGCTGACATGTTCACAACACTAATATTGGTTTAAATTTTAGAGATCGTTGGGTTCTGATTAGTATCTCACCAAAGGATGACAACGTCTATTATCTTGATTCCTTACTTTCGGCAGAAACAGATCTTCACGATGTCAAAAGGATTATTACGAGGTGATCAAATTTAAATTCGGTACACTAAATTTGTTTTTTATGTATGGTTTTAATCCTGAAATGTGATTTATTTCCCATACTCTTTAGATTGTTTCAAGTACTTGTGAACAAAGGGGTCGTACATACACAGTCAACTCATCATCTAAAGCAAAAGGTTAGTTTCCACGGAGAGTATGCATGCATGACAAAGAAAACTATATGTTTGGTTAACATCAAACATGTTCTATGTCTTAGTGCCGCCAGCAGCCTTCTGGGATGGGTCTCTGTGGCTTTTATGTTGCCTATCACATCAACTTCTTGTTTGCCAGAATTTATGATCCTAACAATGCAGCCCTGGTATGGTTGACGTTTTTACCAAGTTTGCAATTGGATCTGCTTGATCTTTCTTTGTTCTAGTCTAGATAATTTTTTTATTACCTAGATAGCGGATGAGAAGCCTCTATAAGAGAAATCTCTAGACTTACTGCTGGAACTGGCTGCTTGTTTCTTACTAAAAGATGTGATTCCATAAGGCGCAGAGTGCTATGATCAATTGTAATCTGTAATGTGCAAGAGAGATTTCTAATACAACTTTTAAGCTCATGTTTGAAACTGCCCGGCATTTGTTGTACGTACAGTTTGTATTTTGTGACTTATCTGTCTGTAAATTGATACTTCTGTTAATATATTTGTCTGTGGCTTTATAGAGCACGAAATAATCGTAGTGTCCAGAAATCACCTCGGAGGCTATCAATACCGTAGTTGTAGTCTCTGCCAGCAAATCCTTCTAGACGGCTATAAGACATAACCACCTCCGAAGATATATTATTGTAGACGGTCAGAAAATATAGTCTCCTGTAGAAAAAAAAACGATGGACGCAACTCATAGCCGTCTCTCAAAAAAATTTATTATAGATGGATGTAATTCAACGCCGCCTCCAATATGAACTTATTATAGGCATATGCAATTCAAAGCCGCCTCTACCAATAAAGACGGTTGTAATTTTTGACCGTCTAAGGGGCTTGGTCTTTACAACCGGTTCTAGGCTCCACGAAAATATTATTAGAGTCCATTGCTCTACCTGTTTTACCATGACCAGCTCTAATGCGAGGTTTTGTACTAGTGATGCATGAAAGACATAGCTCGAAAGTTGTTCCTCGTGAATAAAGTAGGATGATAATCGTGTAGGGCTACACAAGCACACCTTAAACTTGACATTCCCATGAATGAACACCCCAACCCTGTCATTTTGAGTATCCAAAGATAGTACTAATAAACAAAACAACCTATCTCTTGAGTAGTATTTTTCTAATCAATCCACAGCACCGGACTGTCACCTTGGCACTATAGAGATTATACTAAACACAAACATCAAGAAACCTCATGATTCCAATTCAATTCAACATAGTAAGAACAAATTCATGTAAGTATCCCTCTAATCCATAGTCCATAGAGTCATACACGGCACCCGCACTGTCATCGTGGCACCATGGAACAAAGGTGATTCTTAAGAATCATACTAGAAAAAATCAATTGAGCACAACGTATCCATTACGTAATGAAGGGGAAACATCATAGATTCAACAATGATAACATAGGATACAATCACAATCAAGATCATATCATGGTATAGAGAGATAACCGCATAGCTACTAGCACGAGCCCTCGGCCCCGAGGAGGACTACTCACACATTATCATGTTGAGAAAGAGAGAGTTGTTTATGGTGAGGTGCAGCCCCGGTGAGATGGAGGCGGCGGCGGCCACGGCGCCGGCGATGAGCGGCGGCCCCTTGGTCCCCCTTCTTCCTTGGTCTTGGTGCTGCAATGGAGGAGCCTCTCCCCTCTTGGTGGCTGCCAAGGGAGAGATAAAATTCGTGACAATGGGTGGCGGCCCCAAAATTAGGGTTTTCCTCTCTTTATATGTGATGGGACAATGCTCTTCGGCCCTTCGATGGAAGGACCCTTGATCCAATGGCTCTTCGGCCCTCCCATGAGGCCCCAAAGTTGTGGCTTGGCTGAATCCATCTAATATGGTAAGAGTTGTACTCAATCACGTCATCAGTTCTCGTCATCCCGTAATCAGATATTTGTCCTCCAGTAAAACGGGTCCACAGGTCGCATCCGAACTCCGTTTTGGATGAATTTTTAGTCTAGAATTATCAGAAGAAAATTCCCCACACTTTTTACGTGTTAGCCTTTTCCACCGGACACTTAATTTGGGGGTCAAACTGACGATATCTAAAAACTGTTGGTGGACAAATTTTAGGAAAGTCAGAGTTCTTCTGCAACAAGTCTCGTTTTGTGTTTTCTTATCAAAATCCAATTAAATCCTACACATCAAAGTATGAAACAATAACTTGTGCACTTTGCAACCATTAATATATTAGTCCAAATAAATGATAGAAAACATAGGGAAAACATATAGAAAACAAGGATAGAGCATAAAAAGTTACAGATATGTTTGAGACGTATCAACATCCCAAGCTTAACTTCTGCTCGTTCTCGAGTAGGTAAGTGATAACAAAATAATTTTTGAGGTGACATGCAGCCAACACAAAGTTGATCAATCATATGTAAAAGCATTGTAAACTGAGATCAAACTACTTCAAAGGCATGCTAAATATTATTTGAACTAATATAAACTTAGCAACTATGTTGCACATGAAAAGTAACACAAATAAATGACAATGAGTAGTAATGCATTGAAAGTGATATATTTGTTTCAATCATAAAGAAAAACATAATAAAGTGCCATTACGTCATGATAAATAGACCAATCATCCGATAGCATCTATTACTAAAAGTCCAACTTGAGATAGAAATCCATCAAATCTCGCTGGTATTAAGTTGCAGCAACGAAGTGATTGCCTGTGTGCAACAAACAAATGCAATAAGAACAATACGTAATATAAACAATAATTACCACCCATAGAGAAGAACACCATTGTTTTCTTCCTAGTGGCAACAACACATCCTCCACCTTGCACGTTTCTGTCACTCGAACGCAGATGTGAAGGAGTCATGAAACCCATTATCTAGCATATAAACTCTGTCGGAGAGGTGGTTCTGGCAAAGACAGGCTCAACTCTAGAGGTTCGAACACTGGGGCTAAACACGTTCGCAACACACCTCGAGAGGCCTCAAGAGGAAATCTTGGACGACAACCAACGGTGACACGGTGAGTTTACCTAGGTTCAGGCCACTATTGCAGAGTAAAACCCTACTCCTGCTTGTCTGTGCATTGCACTGCGATGAGTTACAGTACAAGATGCGAGCTTGTTATTGTGGACTACTAGGGCTCTGATCAGTTGAGTTTTTCTCGCTATGAGGACCGAGGGGCGCCTCTTATACCGGCGTTTGGGCCTCTTTCCCGGTTATTGGGCGGGAAAGAGATACCACAAGGTGCCAAACCGTGTATAGAAGGACTCTGGGCCACCAGCGGGCGCCGGTCATCGAGGACAGCGTCACCGTCCATGGCAGGGACGTGGGTGCTTCGGTGACGTCTCCTTCGTCTTGTAGTGGAGGACTGGTCTTCTTGCACCAAAGAGGAAAGCATCGGTGAGGTCTTTGGCGCGCGCAGCCATGCCGCGTGCTTTATATACGAGAATGGTAACTGCGCCCAAAGCATATTTGTCGCCATGTGGTGCCTTCGTCATTTATGCAGGGAATTGGACGTCATTCTTCACATGGGTTGTCTCCAGTGAATGTTGGTCCTGCTCGAGGGGAGAGGGGGCGAGGTAGAGCTTCTCTCCAGGAGTGGCGATGATCTCCACAAGGGAGTTCCTCGTCAGGGGTCCTTCTTAGCGGAAGGGCACTCGGGAGCCCACCTCTCAAAGTGATCCGACATGGACCACTACCGCGCAGAGATGGGCTAGCCTCGCAATAGACGGCCCAGGATACCCTGGTATCCACGGGTCCGACAGTAGCCCTAGGGCCAGCGACGTGCGCGCATCTAGAGGAGGCAAAACAGCTCGGGCTCATTTGCTGCGGGGCCAGCCGTGACGCGTGGCACGATGGTTCGTGGGAGAATCCCACGATCTCCCATATGTGGCGGAAATGTCTCGATGTAATGACTGCCCTAGCATGGCTCCGTGGAGAAGTTATTGTCTTGACATCTTGTCACGTCCACCCTAGGGGCGCGCTTCCTTGCTTTGATGCCCAAACCAGCGAGAAGACGGAACGAGGGCAGGGGTATCCCCCAGCTCGGGCATAAATAATGGCCGATCCGCACCTTCCAAAGGTCGTCTTCGCCTCCTTCTCCATTCCTTTCCTGCAAGAGAGAGCGAAAAGATATCGCATGTCTTGCGGTGGGCGAGGTCGAGGCTCACCACCGGGCCCTAACGCGGCCCCAAGACATAGTACACGGAGGTCCTTGGTGGCTATCGATGCGGTGGAGGGGTCTGCGGCTCGAGCGGGCATGAGCATCTGGGGCCAGCGTGGCAGGGGTGCACGGGCGTATCGCGGTCGAGTCGTGATGGGGAATCGTCTTCCCCGCTGGGAAGAGGACATCTGCGTGCTAGCGCATGAGTTCCTGGTGGCTCTCTGCGGCCGCCTTTGCAGCCTCCTGAAGCTCCTGGACTCCTTCGCGAGGTCGATTGACTGCAACTTGCCGCGTGTGTTTTGGTTCCAAGTGGTGGTTTGCATTAATGGACCTTGGTCGGCGTCCGCGGAGTTCTGCTCAGCTGGCCATGTATCGCTGACGTGCGGGTGGAAGACCTTCGCCCACGCCTAGAAGCTGGAGGAGAGCCAGGTCCTCCACTTCCGTTTTGACAGAGCGGACAGGCTCTTCATGAAGATCTTTGGTTGTCGCGGAGAGCAAGAGTAGTGTTGCGTCAAGAGTGGGAGTACCTATGGTGACAGTGAAGACAACGAAGATGATGTTGATGATGAGGAGGACGAGGAAGACCCTTCTTCTGTCAAGGTGGAGGACGAGGAGTCTGACTCGGCTGGGGCTTGAGTGCCTTCGCCTAGAGGGAAAGCCCGACGATCCTGATCAGTCAGCCTTCTTTTTCTCTGGGTCCTCGACCTTCGTCCAGTCTCCTCTTCTTCCTCCTTCTTCTCCTCAGAAGCTTCTCCCTCGACCGAACATATCTTGTAGCTGTGGCAATATAGGTTCAGCCGCGGCCCGCCTGGTGCTTTTTCCCTTTGTAGTCACGGAGAGGGAGTAGCTCTCTATGCTTTTCTCGCCTCTTTTTGTCTTTGTAGTGGATCTGCATCATGCTTATGTACTAAGATGTATTTAGTGAATGGAATATAAAGAAAGCGTGTTTTTTCTCTTTATGACTCTTTTTTTTCCAAGTGAGTTTCTAAGGTGCTTTCTTAGAATAGTAAATCTCCTGGAGAATAAGTGAGGGAAGTTGAACTTAGCTATGTGAGAGTTTCCCGATGTTTCTCGACTGGCGAGTTGGGTCTGTAGATGTTCTCATGAAGGCCCCTTGCTGAGATGCTCTGTGTTTTCCTTGTGGAGGGCTCTGCCTGATTGCTTCGCGAGACAGGCGATTGTTTCTGCAGTGAGAAAGAGTGTGTGTATGTTGCTCTTCTCGCGGATACCTCGATAGGAAGTCAGCACCAAGTATTTAAGTGAGGTGTCGTTCATGGTAGCAACCCGTTTTGACAGAGCTCTTCCACTTGGATTTAATCCGATTGGGTCTCACCAGTGCATGGGTACCGATCCCAGCCCCCGCTTGCAAGGTGTCCTCGGGAGGAAGTAACAAATGCACGCTCTTGGGGAAGAGATGCTTGTTGAGGCGACAAGGGAAGTTAGCAAAAAGGGGCTTTACTGCTAGGGTGAGACTTCTCATTACGACACTTGTGGATGTTATGACCTTGTGGTTTTCCAAGTGGCACTTGACATCACCGTGCGGATATGGCACTCCCATCATCATGGGGTTGATACTCGCGCGAGTTCAGGTGCATTGCTCGAGGAAGTAGTGGCCTTGTGGCGCCCTCGAGGAAAAAAGTTTGCCCCACCGGAACAAAACTCCCACTTGTGTGGGTAGAAGTTGTTGCCGCCAGGCAGCACGCCTGGTGAGAGCTCCCTGAGACCCTCATGGAGAGAGGTCCTGGCATCGTTTTTACCGTGGCGTCACAGGGTCCCCTCGTGGGTACGTCACCACAACCTTGTGAAGGCGCGTGGAGCGAGCAAATTTCATCGGTAGAACTTTCATAGGTGCTGGATGTTCCACGGGTTTGGCATAGGCGTGCCGTCTTCAATCTCCAGGCATGCCGCCCCTGGGCGCGCGATGTGCGCTACCCGGTATGGTCCCTCCCACATGGGAGAGAGCTTGTGCAAGCCTTCCCTGGAGAGAATCCTCCTCAGGACCAGGTCGCCCACCTCCAGTGTGTGTGGCATGATGTTGTTGTCGTGGTAGTGCTGGAGGCCTTGCTGGTATCGAGCCACGCGGACGGTGGCTCGATTTCTTGCCTCCTCGAGGGGCAGCAGGTCTTCGGCGTGGAGTTCTTCCTACTTGTCCTCGTCGAAGTCAAGGGATCAGGGAGACCCATGCTTGAATTCGGCAGGGAGAACAGCCTCGGCCCCATAGATGAGGGAGAAAGGCGTTGCCCCCATGCGCTTGGTTGCGGTGGTGCGGATGGACCATAGGACCAACGGGAGTTCGTCGATCCACTTCTTCCCGTGGGCCTTGAGCTTGTTGAAGCTTCTCGTCTTGAGGCCCTTGAGGACCTCGGTGTTGGCATGCTCCGCCTGGCCATTGTTGCGCAGGTCTTGATGCCCAGATTGGTGCAGTAAGACTTGAAGAGGCCGCTTGTGAACTTTGGGCCGTTGTCGGTGATGATGCGGTTGGGTACGTGAAGCGGCAGACCAACCCTTTGATGAACTTCACCGCCGTTTTTCTGGTATGTCCCAGACTGGCTCCACCTCTGCCCACTTGGTGAATTTATCAATGGAGACATAGAGGTAGCGGTAGCCCCCAAGCGCTCGCGAGAATGGTCCCAGGATATCTAGTCCCAGACTGCGAGCGGCAATGAGAGGGGGATGGTCTGTAATCCTTGCGCGGGCTGGTGCGTTTTCTTGGCTTGGAATTGGCACGCCTCACAGGTCTTGACTAGCTCGGTGGCGTCCCTGAGGTCCGTCGTCCAGTAAAAGTCGTAGAGGAAGTCCTTGTCGACGAGCATGCGCGACGAGGAGTGGTGGCCTCAATAGCCCTGGTGGATGTCCTTGAGGAGATCCATGCCATCGTCCGGGGGGACACACAGCAGTGCCACGCCATTGGGGCACCTTCGTTATAGCCTGTGATCGATGACACAGTACATATTGGCTCGGCGAGCGATGTGCTCTGCTTCTGCTTCGTCTTCAGGGAGGTCCCCTTTGAGGATGTAGTCGATGAGGCTCTTGTTCCAGCATGCTTCGTCATGATTGAATGCCAGCACCAGGCGGTATCCCCAGGGAATACCGCAGTCTGGTGCGCCTTGGGAGGGAGCTAGCAGGAGCTCTTCCTCGAGGTGCTAGTGGTCTTGTACTTCGGCGCCATCGATGGGTGGTATAATGGACAGCTTCTCGAGCCTTTCCTCAAAGACGCCTGGGGCGTGTGCCGAGTTCCTTGATGCTCGTTTGGCGATGTCGTCCGCCTCTTTATTGTTTATCCGAGGAATGTGTTGCAGCTCCATGCCAAGGAAGCGCTTCTCGAACTTGTTAACCTCCTCGAGGTACAAAGCCATGTGCTTGTCTTTGGCCGTGTAGCTCTTGTTGGAGAAGTTCACCAGGAGCTGGGAGTCTCCTTTGATGGTGAGGCGCTTGGCACCCAGGGCTATGGCGACCCTGATGCTGGCGAGGAGGCCCTCCTACTCGGCGATGTTGTTGGAGACCTTCGCCTTGTTGATAAAGTGGAGCTGGACAGTGTAGTAGAGCTTGTCGCCGACTGGTGACGTGAGCATGACTCCAGCCCCCAAGCCCTTGGAGGAGAAGGCATCGTCGAAGTGCATGGTCCACACTCCTGGAGCCAGCTTGCCAGGGATGGCCGTTTCCTCCTCAGGGTCCTCTTCCGGAAGGGGGTTGGTCCATTTCGTGTTGAACTCCGCTAGGGCTCCTCCCTTCATTGTCTTGGTGGTGATGAACTGGAGCTCGAAATGCTGGAGGTTGATATCCCACTCTGCGACGCGCCCCGTGGCGTTGTAATTGCGCAGAATTTGCTCAAGAGGGAACGCAGATACCACCATGATGGGGTGTCCATCGAAGTAGTGGTGAAGCTCCCTCGAAGCCACAAGGAGCACATATAGAAGCTTCTGCTGCATGGGGTACCTCTCGCGGGCATCTCAAAGCACGATCCTAACAAAGTAGACAGGGTGTTCGACGAGAGCGACTGTGGAGGTACCGACAGTGAGTTCTTCCGACGCATTGAGGCTCTCTTGAGTCTTGAGGGGGTCTTCCTTGTGAAGGTCTCACCATGCAGCAGTGTCCTCTTGGGGAAAGGCGGGCGTGGGCTCCTTGCTGGGCAGGGCCACAATTTTTTTGTCAGCTGGCCTTTCTGCGACGAGAACTGCGCTGACTGTCTGAGGGGTGGCTATAAGGTACAGGCCCAACGGCTCCCATGGTTGTGGGTCGACCAAGATGGGAGGGCTTGCCAAATACTTTTTGAGGTCCTCAAATGCAGCAGCCGCCTTGGTAGTCCATTTGAAAGGACCCGTTCAATTCAGGAGCTAAAAGAATGGCAGATCCTTGTCGCCGAACCTGGAGATGAAGCGCCCGAGCGCCGCCACGTATCCTGTGAGGCGCTACAAATCCTTGAGCCGCCATAGGGGCTGCATTTCTTATATGGCTTGGATCTTGTCGGGGATAGCCTCGATGTCGTGATGAGACACTAGGAAGCCGAGTAGCTTCCCTGCCGCACTCCGAAGATACACTTGTCGGGGTTGAGCATGATGTTGACCCTGCGGATATTCTGTAAGGTCTCCTCGAGGTCGTCGATGAGCATGCCTCCTTGCGAGTTTTGAGGACGATGTCCTTGACATATGCCTCCGCATTCTTTTCTGTTTGTGTTCCCGGGTCGATGCGCATCAGCCACTGGAAGGTTTCCCCGACGTTCTTCAGGCCGAAGGGCATGCACACATAGTAGAATATCCCGCATGGCATCATGAAGTCGGTCTTCTCTTCATCTTCTTTTGCCATCTTGATCGGGTGGTATCCCGAGAAAGCGTCCAGAAAGCAGAGTAGATCACACCCGACAGTGGAGTCCACTATCTGAACGATTCTCAGGAGAGGGTACGAATCCTTAGGGAAGGCATTGTTGAGGTCGGTGAAGTCGGCGCAGATTCATCCTCCACCTGTGTGCTTGGAGATCACAAAGGGGTTGGAGATCCACTCAGCGTGAATGATCTCGCAGATGATATTGGCGTCGAGAAGCTTCTCCACTTCATAGACGATGAATTCTTGCTTCTCGGGACCCTGGCGACGGGCCTTCTACTTGACAGGACGTGCGCTGGGCACATGCCTAGGTGGTGCTCGATCACCTCCCTTGGTGTCGTGGAGTGGTGAAGACAGATGCCATGGGATGGCTAATTGTTGGGGCCGATGGACGTTGTAGGTACTCGGGGAGGGATCGCACGTCGAGTAGACGCGCTCAGAAACACTACAAACACCTCGATCTACCCAGGTTCAGGGCCCTCGTGTGGAGGTAACACCCATACTCCTGCCTATCTCTCTGTATATAGTTCTGCCGAGTAGCCACAGTACAACTTAGACTCTCATCTGAGTAGCCAGCCTCTCATTCTCTCTCTCTGTGTAGCACTAAGGAGCGCAATAAATGCTCTCAGGGCAACGTCCCTCGCACAGGAGGGGGATGGGAACCTTATATACTGGTACCCAGCGAGTAAACAACGATTAAAGGTTCACGATAAGACAACGCCACTGTGACAGCAGCATCACGCTTCCGTGTTCCCGCTGACGCTGTTGCGAGAAGTCGTCGCGCCGTCCGGCTGACAGGACTTGTCCACCCTGTCAGTCTCACAGAGTAGGCTCCTGACATGTCCTGTCCCCTCTGTCAGTGACAAGACACGACAGGCGCCCACCCTCACTGTACCCACGCGGTAGCGCATATAATCATGCTTCTTGTAAGTTGAACCGCACGCCTGTACGGCTGCGGGATACGCGGGATCTCGTCAGAACGGCTCCATTGACTTTGTGCCCGAGTAGGGTTGATGCCCATCTACTCGGATCACCTGATCTCTACTCGGATGATTCCAGTCTTCCTCCTTATCTTCTCTTGGCCTTCAATACTTATTACTGAGTAGCTTCTACCGGATACCAGACACCCGGGTAGCCGCCTACCCGGTAAACAGTACTATGATCTCTGTTTTATCACATGTCTTTCCCCTACTCTAGGGTAGCCCCCAGACATTAGTCCCCGAAGCTGCTAGAGTCCAGTGAACTTGTTTCTTGGGCCCTGCCAGCTTAAACCAAATTGCCTCCGTGAAGCGGTCTGGCCGAGTTGCTCCTCAACTTGGACACTCAAAGTCCTTGCTCGAACTTCTCTGATTAATGTCTTGAGAGAAATCTTCTAGGTGCCGAGTAGACCACGCAACACAGAACTCTGCCGAGAACTCAACACTTAGCGAAAATTTCAACGCGCTCCCGCTCAATCCAGAGCAAATCCATCTTCTCGTGTCCAGGGAGGGCACGTGTCACGCACCCGCGCCTCCGACGCCTCGGTTCTGGCGCTACAGCGTGCCACGCGCCAGCCACTGCATTTGGGGCCCATGGCCCGTTAGGTCACTTTGATCGTGTACTCGAGAGCCCACGACCCACGTCGTGGGATTAATTGCACCCGTTACGCGCGCATTTTGCGCTGTGTGCATTTCTAACGGGCAGTTAATCCCACTCTGTACGATCTCCGGCACGATCGATCCAACTTCAGTAACCGCAATCCGCAGACAAAATAAATACGTTCGCACCGCCCAAGTCATTTCTTTCCTTCGCACTTTCCCTATCGCGCACTGCTTCTTCTTGCCTTCGCCTTCGCTGCAGAGCGCAGCGCCGCCGCGAACTCGCCACGCGCTGCCGCACTCAGAGCAGAGAGCAAAGGTTCCCGCGCGCCTCCGTCTTCGTCATGAACCTTAACCTCGACGAGCTCCCGCTTCTCCACCAGCAACCGCGCCATCATGGATCTCGCGAATGCTGCCGCGGACCAGCACGAGGATGAGATGGCACCGGCCCGCACCGGCTGGGAGGGCTCGGATGTCACCGCCGCTGATTGCCAGTGGCTGGTGAACACTGGTCGCGTCCCTCCCGGCGTGATCTGCCGTCCTCCGGGCAAGGAGCTCGTCCCGACTCCGGAAGCCGGTGAGTACGTAGTCTTTCTTTCCCACTTCAAGCGCGGCCTAGGTCTGCCCATCTCCAAGTTCTTCTCTGACTTTCTCCGCAACTTTGGGCTCCAGCCACATCATCTTCCTCCAAACGCCATTGTGATGCTATCCACCCACGCCACCGTTTGTGAAGCCTTCCTAGGCGTGTACCCAACAATCCAGACTTGGGCCAGATACTTTTTTCTCCGCCAACAAAGCGTTCCAAACCCAAACAATCCATTAGTTCCAGGCGCGATGACCCAGACGGGTAGCGCAATGATGCTGCAGCGTAGCACTGGACACCACCCGTGGGTATTCGGTTTGGAGACCGTGCGTAAGTGGAAGCGGGGCTTCCTGTATGTGAAGAATGTCCCTCCCGCAGAAGGAGAAGTCGCTGAGGACCGAATTGGGCCCCCCAAGTTCGATAATGCGCTTTCCACCGGACAAACCTGGGGGTATAATCCCAATAAGACGATGCCTGACGTCGTCCAGGTAGACAAGCGCCTGGAGCAGCTGGTGAAGGAAGGGCTTCTGCAGGATGACCCGATTGCCTGCTGGATATCGCGCCGAGTGCTCCCGCTCCAGGATCGGGCACACAAAATGTGCTACATGGGAGGCCCTCGGGATTGCACCCGGACTACCACCTTTGAGCTTAGCAAGGCAGAGGTGGCCATTTGGGCCAAGTCCATCATGCGGACCACCCTCATCGAGAACTGGGCTTATGGCTTCGTGCCGTATAGCCGCACCAAGCGCATCTCCCAGTTTGGTTTTCTTCTCTGTATGCTCAGTATTTGTATTTGATGCCGAATAGACTTCCTCTTAGCTTTATATGCTCTATGTTTGCATGCTGCGCAGAATAGATTTTCTCTTAGCCTTATATGTTTTATGTTTGCATGATGTGCCGGATAGGGCCTTCTCTGTACACTTTGCCTATGATCTTTAGCATTTTGTGCTTAGTGTTTGCACGCTAAACTGAGTAGCACCTCTACCCATTTTGTCTCCTTTGTTCCTTAGCATTTTGTGCCTTATGTTTGCACGCTAAACTGAGTAGGATACTTACTCTGCTGAAATTCAACTTACTATGCTTTATGTTTGCATCAACAGTGTATCCATCGCTAGAAGACCGAGGACCAACCTATCTTCGAGGACAAATGGGAGACAGATTGGACAGAGGATGACGCAACAACGTACGACATCCAGGACATCCTATGCATCCCTCGTGCTGGTCAGGACGGTAAGTCCCGAGTCGCAGGTTCTATCCGGGACTGGTCAGAGGATGAAGGTGACCGGGTTCACCTCTTTGCTTGCCTGCAGTGCAACTGAACTCATCTTTTTTATTCTGAATTCCTCCTTCTTTCCATTGCAGAGGAACCTGAACTGGACGAGATGGATGAACCCGTGGATGCGATTCCGGTGTCAGTGGCTACTCCCACCACCACCAGGAAGAGGACGGGTAGCGGGGCATTGGAACCCCCTTCCAAGAAGATCAAGAAGAAACAGGGAATCAAGACGGGAACCAAGCCCAACATGCGCAGGAAGCGCCCCACTGTTGACGGGTAAGTCCTTCCGGGTTGCTCCTAGTCCTTTGCTGTCTACTCTGTTTTCTTCCTGGCCCTCTTCCTTGCACATTTTCTGATTTCCTTCCTCTTTTACCCATTTCCTTTCAGTGAGGCCCTTGATGCTGATGCCACCAACGTACCAGCTCCCCGGAGGAAGAGAGATCCACCACGAGAACTCGTGGAGCTCTCCGATGATGAAAGGGATCAAGTACCAGAGGACCGGACGTCGGCGTCCTCTCCTCTCCGAGAAGAGCAAGATCTTGGCGCCCAGAACGCAGGCGCCGAGATGGATACAGAGCGCACCCCCGAGCAGTCACAGCCCACCGCGCAGCCAGCTGCTCAGGACGACACCAACGCCGAGAAGCCACCGACTCCTCCAGCTGCATCAGCTGAGGAGACCACTGATCACGCTGCCGGGCAGCAGCAAGAAGACACCGCCGCGGAGCAGCCGGACCCTACTGCCGAGCAGCAGCCTGAAGACACTGCTGCAGAGCAGCCGGACCCTGCTGCCGAGCAGCGGGTAGAAGATCCCATGGAGGAGCCGCCACGACAAGACATAGTGTAGCCGGATGCTGCCCCCGGCCAACCAGCCGAAGGCGCCACCAACTTGCCAAGTGCCTCCGCATCCAACTCCTGCGCCTTCCACCAAGAAGCAGTCAACGCCCTCTACCGCCAAGGTGATCCCGCAGGCAACCAGGAAGCAACCTCCACGAGGCGCATCGCAGGCTGGTGCGCAGCCAACCGGACAGCGGCAAGCTATGCAACAGCAGCTGTCCTTTCAGCCATCAGGGCCACAGAAGCCAGGCGGCCAGCCAGGTGGGCAACCCACACAACATCAGCTGCCACCTGAGAATGCCAAATGGCCGCTTAACAAGGCCAGGAAAGGCCCCAACCCGAACACCAGGTTGGTGCAGGCCGACTTCCAGTTTGGCCCTGCAGAGAAGCAAGCTCCCGACGCAGGCGCCAGCGAAACCGAGAAAGCTCCTACTTTCCCGGAGTACTGGACTCAGCTGCAGGAACGCCACCAGATCAAAGTGTCCCAAGAAGCTTTGCGAATAGCCGCTCTGAAAGAGCGAAGAGCCGTGTCCCGCTCCAAATCCAAGGGGAAGAAATACTCCCTGATCATCAAGGAAATTACTTCCCGCGACGAGGATGAAGAGGAGCTCCCTAAGGAAGGCGTAGCAGCTATCCTTGACCGAGTAGGCTTCATTGAGAAGTTCTGGGATAGCAAGAGACTTGGCCATGCCACATGGGACGGTACCGAGTTGCGAAACCTCGACAACTACTGGACCGAGTGGAACAAGGCCAACATTGGTCCTGTTGGTATGGCTGTAGCCGGACCTTGCAGTACTCTGGCCAGCAAGCTGTTTGTTCTTCGCAAAAACATCAAAGACATCGAGCAGAGCTATGTGGTAAGTACCTTTTTTTCTTTTGATCTTTCCGAGTTGCTAGATTTTTTTTCCTCTCTTCTCTTTTCCATATTGAATTACTGCACTAGCCAATTATCCCAAAAGTCCGAACTGATGGAAAGGGCTAGGCAATACATTATATTCTTAACACTCCCCCTCACGTCTAAGCCGGTGGACTTTTCTCTTCACGGGCATAGGACGTGGATTTTGACTTCACGCGTGTAGCGCGTGGATTTTGGGGGTGTCCGCACGTATTTAATTAAATACTGCGTTGGCCAGGATTTGAACTCGAGACCTCTGGCTCTGATACCAAGTTAAAACAGGTTTAGGGTTTCGGTGTGTGGCACAATGCCTACACCCGTGATCTCTTTATATATATGGGTATATACACGACAGGTAGAAACCTATTACAATACGTATACGGGCGGTATACTAGCACACCACGTATAGACCGATCTTAACACTACCCAGTCCCCGAGATTCGGGCCGAGTAGGTAAAGCTCCACCGAGTTGCCATCTACTCGGGCCAAATCTTCCAAACTCATCAAATTTCTTTCTTCTCTACAGGATATCGTCCAGGAGAGGACCAAGGTCTTCCTCCAGCTCCTGTGGTCTCATCGCCAAGTGCGAGACAGGAACCGGGAGCTGGAGTTCAAGAAAAGTGAGATGGACGCTATGGAGAAGAATTCCATGGAGAGCGCTATCAAATTGTCCGCTATTGAAAGTAAGCTTTTAGCATCTCGGTTTGTGCGTTTTTTGCTTACGCCCGTTTTTTGCTCTTTTGCTCAGTCATTGTCATCTCTGCAGGTGAGCTCAAGGCGCTCGTTGATAGGCACCATGACTGTGAGGTCATGGCTGCCTCCGCGCAGAGCACGATTTCTAGACTAGAAGGTGAGCTACTCCTTCTCTGTTCCCTTCATCTAGCTTGCTACTGCTTGCTCACTTGTCTAACTTGCTGCTCTATCCACAGAAGAATACAAGAAATTCCGAGAGGAACATCTGCAATGCCTCACTCCAGCTGAAGCGCATCACCAGGTGCAGGTCCGTGAGGCCGAATTGCAGAAGGAGCGGGAGGCCGAGAAGGCGGAATTCGAGAAACTCCAGGTTGATCTTACCGAAGCACTCTAAACTGCAATCGATGCCGTTACCGAAAAGAAAGACATGGAGAAACGGGCCGCTTCCGAGAAGCAGGAACTCGAGAGAGAGATCAGAACTCTAAAAGAAAGGAACCAAGCTCTCGAGGTCATAGTCAACGACTCGCGCCGCATCCAGGATAAGCAGATCCGGGAAGCGGACGACTGGAGAACCAAGCTGGGAGCCCTTGTGCTGGAAATGGCTTGTGAGTTGCCGCTACCCTTCACCTTGTTTAGTTTTTTACCCTTCTATCTTCTTCTAATCAGTCTCTCTTCGTCTCGGTTACCCTTTCTGACCCAAACCAGCATTTCCTGATCCAGATATCTTCCCGGACCTCAGTGTCGCCGCTGAAACCGATGTGGAGAAAGCGAGGAGGGCTAGGGCAGCAGCTGGTCTGAGTGCTGATGACACCTCTAGCATCGATGATCATCTCGTCAACCTCAGGACCCAAGTTCACTCCCTCAAAGGATTGGGTACCTCCATGGTGTCCACTGCAATGAAGCTGCACAAACTGATCTAGCCATAACGAGATGTCCCGGATACCATCCGCGGCATGGCAGCCAACCTGGACCATGTCAAGGAGGAGCTGAAGAAATGGCGCGCTTCCGCAGCCCGGGCTGGAGCTGACGAAACCCTCCACTTCATCCTATCCTGGTATGAAAATCTAGACCTTGACATGATTGGCACCTGCAGAAATGGCTCCAAGTGGACTAAGCGTCCCGAGTGCGTCCTACGCCGAAAGGAAGTGGCGTATGAGATTGCCTCCTATGCTGAGACCAGCCAATACATCGACGGCCCCATCGAGCCGGATACCGATGTTGATGAACATGACGAAGAGGAGGAAGCCGAGTTCAACGAAGATGCCGGCGAAGACCACAGCCGAGATGGCGAGGAAGCTGAGCAGAGGCTGAGCACGAAGAGGATGAACAAGAGGAGACCGAGCAGCGCGGCACCGCGGAGGACTCTGGGATGGAAGCCAATCCGGAGATCGAGTAGCCGCAACCCGCCGCGCAGGAGGCAGTTGTCACCACTGAGATGGTGATTGATGACCCCGCTCCCGAGTTGGGTGCGACCAGGGACGCCACCTCCGAGCTCTACCCTCTTCCTAGCGCTTCCGTCATTCAGGCCTCCAACTCTGCATCGGAGCCAATCTCCACTACTCCAACTTATTCTGCGGCCGAGCCTGCGTCTACAACTGTTGCCTCTGAGCCAGTGGCGCCTACTAGCACCAACTCGGATACCACCACCTCCACCGTCGTCTAAATTCCTGCAGTTCTTATCCTAAAACACTTATCAGATCCCCGGGATGCCAGGTGCAGATGTAATCAATACACTTATGTTTTTTCTCGAGACTCAGTTTTATTTGATTCACTTTTAGCAAGACTGGCTTAATGCCGGATTGCGTTATAATGCAAGTCCCCGAGTTGCATTTCTCTTCCACTTGTCTTTTTGTCTTTGCTCTTACCTGCCACTTGTGGCTTTTTGGTAGTCGAGTCACAAGATTTCAAAAACCAAGTTTCAGATACTCAACCACCTTGAGATTTGGATTCGAACGCTGCCCACCACTTAGCCAAAAAAGAAAACAGAGAAGTAAAAACACCCTACTCGGTTGCTACACTTCTCTTTTCCTTAGCCATTTTTCATGTGTTTATTGACCTTTGGCTTGTTCTCTTGCTTGCCATGAAGCCGGTTTGCGGACAGCAGCAGAGTCGAAGAGTTGGCCCTTGGGTTTAAACACACTACTAGATATGCGCATGAAATTCTAAGTAGACCAACCGAGTAGACAAAGGAAATAAAGTAACCAAAACAAAGCAAGTTTTTGCACAGGCAGTCCCCGAGTTTGAATTCGGAGTGCCAACTTGAATTTTAACTCGGTTAAGGAGATACATACAATGTTTGATCATGAATGAAAACGGTGGAGTAGAGCTACATTCCAGTGACGTTTGGATTCCTCTCCGGCTCTATCCGGCCTGTTCTTCTGCGGTGCCTGTCCGTCAACTAGATAGTAGGCATCATTGTGCAGAGCCTTGCTGATGACTCCCAAGTGCAGGAGATCAATTGTAGTACCTTTCGATAAGTATTTGAGTGTCGAACCCACGAGGAGCTGAAGGTAAGCTATCTATTCTCTAAAGCCCTATAACCCTCTTATATGGCTGTTTATGCAAAGCAATAAGTTTGACTAAAAGGAACTAACTAATTAAAAGCAAGTGACGTGGAGTGTGGTTTGTCTAGTAACTAGTGAAGCAAGTTTAAAATGCAAGTAATCCTAAAGCAAGTTTCTAAAGCAAGTTTCTAAGAAAGTTTCACAAGTAGCAAGCAGCAAATATCTCAAGTATCTCAAGGGAGCAAGTGTTCTAGCAATAGGTGTTTCGTTCGTGTGGTTGTCACAATTAGTGAAGCACATGTTTTAGTCTTAGTTGTTTCTTCTAGGAAGGAGCCATGAATAGGTATAGTCAAGTAAATGATCTACAACCCCTTATGATGGATCATGTGGCCAAGTAAATGACTGCACAAGATTGATTAAGACATAAAGTCCCACCATAGCCTTACGTTCTAAGGTCCCCTATATATATATCCCCCAATAACTTAACTTTGTGGCTCGGTCTCAGGTTACTGTCACTCCCAAGTCACCACCACTCCATTATGCTACCGGTGATCACCTTACATGCATTCCCCAACATATGCGTGCACTCATATATTGTACATAAATACAATCATAGAAGATAACAAACTTGTATGCAACCAATCAACGAACTATTTCACCATTGCCAAGAACAATTCACTACTCAAACATAGACGGGGAGACACAATACATCAAGGGAATATAGTATTGCATCATACATCGTGTTTGCCAAGAGATTACAGTGGAGAGATGGAGCTGATCTTGCTGTAGATGTTGATGATGAACACGCCGGAGGGGGGTGGAGCCCTCCGGGGGTGATCCCGGCGGCGTTTCCCCCCTCCGATCTTCTCCGGTGACAGCCTTCTGTCTCTCTGTTTCGTGGTTTCGTCTCTCGGCGCCGCCCCCCTCTCGAAAAGGCCAGGGGTCCCTTTATATAGTCGTTTTTAGGTCACGAGACACTCGGGAGAAGAAAGATCGACGGCATCGGAGCCACGGGGGCAAAAACGAGGCCCCACACGCGGCCAAGGAATCTGGCCGCATGGAGGGTCCTCTTTTCCACCTGGTTGGCCTTTTGGCCCTCTACTTTGGCCCATGGTCTTCGTCTCGAAAATTCTGAACCGTGCTCTTTGGCCTTGCCATTTTTGGAGTCCCGAAGCTCCCAGAAAGTCTGAAACACTAAAAAGTACGTTTTCTGGAAAAACAGGGTTAGAACCAAAAGAAGGGGGATTGTTCAGAAAATCCCCCAAATCATTATAAAACATGAATATAAGTTGCTAATATGTAGAAAAAACAAGTAATAACATGCAAAGTTCATGTATGCATTTTACATGCATCAACACCCCCAAGCTTAACCCATACTCGTCCTCGAGTATGAAGGTGATAAAACTAACATGGACTTTGCATTTTAAAACAATCATGGAATATCAAATAAGATTATTCATGCTACATATAATCAAATGATTCATAATGTAGATGAGTAGCAACATACAATTCATGTTATAAGAAATATCAAATATGCAAGCAAAGATGCTTCATGAAAGTTCACAAAGTGTATAATTAAATAAAAGCACTATGGACCAAATGCATACACAAAATGAAAAATAAAATCCTATATTGGTCAGAGAATACCATAATGGAAAATAGAAAATATGGTGGACACTTTGGAGAAAATTGAGTAGAGGTAAAACATGATCAAGTCTTATTTAGCCTCTAAATTATTCAACTAAAATTACTAATTGAAATGTGGCATCCATTGGTCTAAGACTCTCATTGCCCCTTTATCACTAGCATCTTAAATTGTGAATGTTGAAGTAATGTGATTGACAAGGTGTTGGTTGAATGCCTCATGCCCCGTGAGTGTGAAAACCTACTCCATGATTACTCAACTTAAGATTCCTAATAAGCTTTGTACAATAATAATAAGTATTAATGACATCATAGAGAACCGCAAAGAGGTACCTCTTGCCCCATGACATGGAAACCAGCCCATGTCACAGTGACAAGATGAACAAACAGAGTAGACTCATCATCCTTTTTTATTTCATTCACTATATGCATAACTTCTTATTTTATTGTAGGATGTGTTTGTAGAGCCCACTCTAGCTGTAAGTAAATTTCCACCATGATCAAGCATGGCTTGGGTTAGTGGCCCAATGCGTTTCTCTAGTCATAAATATACTTACTCATCAAAACTTACTATTCCTCTATTTCATTTCGGCATGGCAGGAGTCCAAAAACAAAAGTACATGATCTCAACCAAATGTAATTTTTTGTGCAATGTTGAAAGCTTTCCAGTGATACACGTTTATAGCTAGCTCCCAACCAAACACTTGTCAAACGCAAAACTTTTAGCTCCCGTTATTGGGTCATGTTTATTAAGTGCAATGAAAAGTAAATGTGTGCATTCAAAAGTTCGTGAGAGTCCTATCCCAAATTCAGCTCATGACAATTAATAAAGTGAATATATTAGTTTAGAACATAAATACCACTATAACATGGTGAACATACTCGGAATAGTTCTGAAGCTAATAGGTAGATATGGTGGACTCACTGGAAATACTTGGCTAAAGGGTGTTGGAAACAAATTTATACTTGTTGGAATTTTTAGTTTTTTGGATAGCAAGAGGGAGATAGTTGACCAGCTACTATGCATGCATTAGTGTCCATAGAACTACTCATTTCATGAGAAACTAAGTAAACTAACAATTAACATAAAAAATATGAATACGAGATAGCTCATGACAACACTATTGCAAATTTCTACACCTAAAACAGCATATAAATCATGCAACTATAAGTAGCTTTTATAATCAACTAAAGCATCCCTTTCCCAATAAATATAACAGCATCCAACTTAATTCAACCCATTATTCTAGTAGCTGATTCTCATGAAGATAATTGTGGTGGTGGCCTCACAAATAAACTAAAAAAAACAAAACTAGACGCTTCAAGTTTCTGCGGTAAATGCTTTGCTTAGAAAAACAGAAAGTAGACGTGTGCTAACCAAAAGAGTGTTGGTATAGGGGGGTGTTCACCACATCCCCAAGCTTGTTGTTTTCACCACTCTTGGATCTCTCTTGGCGCAGCTCCTCTATTCCCTGTGAAAAAACTTTACAAAACATGTTTCTCCCATTCTTTTTTCTGTGGGGTGAGATTAGCAAGGACAAACAAAACGTATGCATGCTGGACAAAATTCCAAAACAAATTCTCCAGAAGATAGAAAATAAGGTTCATAATATTGTATGTTCACTCTATAGCTCGAAAATATCATGGAAATTCAAGTCCCAAACCCAAAGAGTGCATCCAACAAAAGAAGGCAAAATCTGTCCAGAAAAGCAATAGCAGAAAAACGAACGTTTTCCCTAAGCTAGACGCATTAAAAAACTTAATCCAATTTTTGTGCTTACAGAGTACGAAAAGTTTCAGAACATACTAAAAAATTAGCTTAATCCGACTTACAGATAAAAAATGAAAAATCGTACGGTGAGCAGAATCGTGCTGAAACAGAAATTCCAAGCACTAGGATAGCAACTTTTAAATCCAAATGGGTGAAACTTGACACTTTATTGAAAACTCCAGAAACTAAACTAAAGACTAAGTCTCTTGTTACAGCAAGAGGACACTAGGAAAAACCAACTAATAACAACCGGGTTGCCTCCCGTAAAGCGCTTTATTGATAGCCGTATAGCTAGGCTTTTCTTACTTAACATCATGATGGTTGGAGTGGGGTGGCTCGGCATCCCCAAGCTTGTATTCTTGTACTTATTTGATACATGTAGGGTGAGCCCAGGGGTACATCCCCAAGCTTGATTGGTTGTCCCTCTTGATCTTTGTTCATCTCACTCAACTCTTCCTCCTGAAAAATTCTTCTTACACAAATCTCAACATAAAACTTGATTAGAGGGGTTAGTGCCTCCATAAATAAAATCGACATAGGTACAGAAAAGACACATCATGAGTTGATTCTAAATATTAACTACTGTTACTACAGTTGTGCATTGCTCCTTGATCAAAAGAACCACACAAAACACAAGTAATGAGAGCAATGCAAAATAAAGACATAATCTGCCAAAAACTGAACAACCCGTAAAGAGTGAATTTTTAGAGGCACTTAAGTTGCTCAAATCAGAAAACTTAAAACTAATTAAATATGTAGTGATAACTAAATATTTCTGTCGTAAATTACCAGATCAAAATTCCACTTCTGTGATTTTAAACATTTTTTGCAGTGAAGTTCAGGAATCTGTTTTCTGGACAGCTAATTACTATTGTTTAATCCTATCTCTCATATAAGATTATTCTTGCCATTTATGATGAGAAATAAGACAGAAATGTGATGTTACAGTAGTGAACTAATATTTTTATTGTTTTTAGCTTTGGAAAAAGTTTTAATGATAGAGACTTTGCAATGGTTTCATTGGCATGAACAACACATGTTCAAGGTCGACCCCAACTTCTCCATTACTCATCCTTCTCATTTACTTTCCCAAAATTTTTATAAAATGAAAATCTTAATCTAAATGATAGATAACAGTAGGTAAAGTTATTTTACATGTTGAAAAAACATAAATGTGTGCTCAAACCGAATAGGAAATTAAAGCATAAGGAACACACCAAAAAATATTAAACAATTTATTTTTAAGTCTAACCCATTTCCTATGCATTGGCATTTTGTAATGAAACAAATAAAAGAAGCACATAATAGCAAGCATAGAAAGGTAGATCAAGTGCAACTTCAATACTTTCAGCATAAAGAGGGGAAACTTAATATTGTTGAAATATGTGTAACCATGTTTCCCCCTCTCATAATAATTTTCAGTAGCATCATGAATAGATTCAACAATATGAATATCACATAAAACATTCTTATAACGAGCTACATGCATAAAAGAATCACTACTCTCCACATAAGTAAAATCCTCATTAGTGATAGTGGGAGTTAAACATTCATAATTTTCATTGCAATCATCATATATAGGAGGCATAGTATCATCAAAGTGAATTTTCTCCTCCAAGATTGGGGAACTAGAAATATCATGCTCATCAAAACCAACTTCCCCAAGGTTAAAACTTTCCATAGAATCAGTAAGTATATAATTTTTATCCTCAATAGTAGGGGGACTAAAAATATCATATTCATCAAGACAAACTTCCCCAAGCTCAAGGTTTTCCTTAGCAATAAAGGTGTTCAAAGAATTAGTACTACCACAAATATGATTGTTGTGCAAATAATTTTTCAATTTCTCCTCAAACACTTCATGTCCTAATTCAAGGTAGATATTATACAGTTCTAAAATTGTTTGGTTGTTTTCCATTTTATAATATTTTTTGTGTGTTTTAGGTTTATATGTTAGTATGCAATGCAAACAAGAATAAAAGCTTAGCACAACGCTCCCCGGCAACGGCGCCAGAAAAGTGCTTGATGACTCCCACGTGCAGGAGATCAATTGTAGTACCTTTCGATAAGTATTTGAGTGCCGAACCCACGTGGAGCTGAAGGTAAGCTATCTATTCTCTAAAGCCCTATAACCCTCTTATATGGATGTTTATGCAAAGCAATAAGTTTGACTAAAAGGAACTAACTAATTAAAAGCAAGTGACGTGGAGTGTGGTTTGTCTAGTAACTAGTGAAGCAAGTTTAAAATGCAAGTAATCCTAAAGCAAGTTTCTAAAGTAGCAAGCAGCAAATATCTCAAGTATCTCAAGGGAGCAAGTGTTCTAGCAATAGGTGTTTCGTTCGTGTGGTTGTCACAATTAGTGAAGCACATGTTTTAGTCTTAGTTGTTTCTTCTAGGAAGGAGCCATGAATAGGTATAGTCAAGTAAATGATCTAAAACCCCTTATGATGGATCATGTGGCCAAGTAAATGACTGCACAAGATTGATTAAGACATAAAGTCCCACCATAGCCTTACGTTCTAAGGTCCCCTATATATATCCCCCAATAACTTAACTTTGTGGCTCGGTCTCAGGTTACTGTCACTCCCAAGTCACCACCACTCCATTATGCTACCGGTGATCACCTTACATGCATTCCCCAACATATGCGTGCACTCATATATTGTACATAAAGAAAATCATAGAAGATAACAAACTTGTATGCAACCAATCAACGAACTATTTCACCATTGCCAAGAACAATTCACTACTCAAACATAGACGGGGAGACACAATACATCAAGGGAATATAGTATTGCATCATACATCGTGTTTGCCAAGAGATTACAGTGGAGAGATGGAGCTGATCTTGCTGTAGATGTTGATGATGAACAAGCCGGAGGGGGGTGGAGCCCTCCGGGGGTGATCCCGGCGGTGTTTCCCCCCTCCGATCTTCTCCGGCGGCAGCCTTCTGTCTCTCTGTTTTGTGGTTTCGTCTCTCGGCGCCGCCCCCCTCTCAAAAAGGCCAGGGGACCCTTTATATAGTCGTTTTTAGGTCATGATACACTCGGGAGAAGAAAGATCGACGACATCGGAGCCACGGGGGCCAAAAGGGGGCCCCACACGCGGCCAAGGAATCTGGCCGCGTGGAGGGTCCTCTTTTCCACCTGGTTTGCCTTTTTGCCCTCTACTTTGGCCCATGGTCTTCGTCTCGAAAATTCTGAACCGTGCTCTTTGGCCTTGCCCTTTTTGGAGTCCCGAAGCTCCCGGAAAGTCCGAAACACTAAAAAGTATGTTTTCTGGAAAAACAGGGATAGAACCAAAAGAAGGGGGATTGTTCAGAAAATCCCCCAAATCATTATAAAACATGAATATAAGTTGCTAATATGTAGGAAAAACAAGTAATAACATGCAAAGTTCATGTATGCATTTTACATGCATCACTTGCTCACAATGAAATGCCCTTCCCACGGAGGGGATAGCTTGTGCATCCCGGCCGTGCGCTGCACAAGCCTAAGGACCATGTCTCCTTCTCGGAAAACCCTTGGGTTTACTTTCCGGCTATGATAACGCCTTTGGCTTTGCTGATATATGGCTGAATGTGACAGAGTTAACTCTCTTGCTTCTTCTAGCAGGTCAACGTCATTTTCTCGAGCTTCTCTCGCCTCTTTCTTAGTGTAGAGTGTTACTCTGGGCGAGTCATGCTCTAGGTCAGTGGGCAATACGGCCCCAACTCCATATACCAGGAAGAATGGTGTGTATCCGGTTGATCGGTTAGGGGTAGTCCTTAGACTCCACAACACCGCCGGCGACTCGTCCAGCCAACAACCAGGGGTTTGCTGTAATGGTTCAATTAGCCTTGGCTTTATCCCGGATAGGACCATGCCATTTGCTCTTTCAACCTGCCCATTTGAGGCCGGATGTGCAACTGATGCAACATCTAGCCGGATCCGCTTCTCCTTGCAGATTCTTGCAAACGCACCCTCATCAAAGTTTGTGCCATTATCGGTGATGATGCTGTGCAGGTAGCCGTATCTCAGAATGATATCCTTCAGGAAACTCACCGCTGTGACCCCATCACACTTCCGAATAGGCTTGACCTCAATCCACTTGGTGAATTTATCAACTATGACCAAGATGTGAGTCATGTTGCCTCTAGCCGGCTTGAAAGGGCCTACCATATCCAAACACCAGACAGCAAATGGCCAAGTAATAGGAATGGTCTTCAACTCAGATGCTGGAATATGAATCTTGCTCGCAAACCTCTGGCACCCGTTGCACTTTCTCACTATATCTTCAGCTTGCCGCAAGGCAGTGAGCCAAAAGAATCCATGTCGAAAAGCCTTGTTGACCAGAGCCCGAGAAGAGGCGTGATGCCCGCATTCTCCCTGGTATATTTCTCTAAGAATCTCTTCTCCTTTCTCTGGCTCAACGCGGCGTTGCAGCACACCAATAGGACTCCTTCTGTGCAGCCCCTTGTTGACGATGGTGTAGCCCTTGGATCTTCTCTGTATTTGCCTGGCCCTGACTTCCTCACTCGGTAATGAGCCATCCGTTAGAAAGGATAATATGGGAAGAGCCCAACTCGGTGTCTCCCGGATGGGAAACACTGGTTCATCCACTTCCATTGGATCAGCTACCATGACCTCTTCCGAGTTGGAGACGAGACCCCGAGTCCCCGAGTACTGAGAAATGATCCCCTCGATGAATGCAACAGTCCCCGAGTTGAGTGAAGCAGTCCCCGGGTTGCAAGTGCCAGTCCCCGGGTTGGAGACGACAGTCCCCGGGTTTTCCTTTGCAGCTTCCCAATCAATCTCTATGGCAACAACTTCCGATCCTGGCAGAGATGGGATAAATATGGATTCCGAGTTGGGGATGGCTTGATGGACAGCTTTCTCAAATGCTCCAAGGCAATCCCAGCCGGGATAAACTGCCGAGAAGACCCCAACTTTGACAGTGCATCAGCTGCATCATTCTCAGCCCGGTGTATGTGATGAAACTCACACCCCTTAAAGAACCCGGTCATAGTTTGCACCAGAAACCTGTAGGACGCCATGTTGGCATCCAAGGCATCCCAATTGCCGGAATCTTGCTGAACCACCAAATCCGAGTCACCATAACAGACAATGCGCTGAACTCCGATCTCTTTGGATACCCTCAAGCCATGTACCAATGCCTCATATTCGGCCACATTATTGGATGCCTTGAAATGGATCTGCAACACATACTTGAGTTGATCTCGCTTGGGTGACGTGAGCACCACGCCAACACCGAGCCCTTCTTTTACATTGGAGCCGTCAAAATGCATCTTCCAGAAGTTGGTTTCCGGCAAGGGAGGGTCGTACTGCATCTCGGCCCAATCCACCAAGAAATCTGCCAGAGTTTGTGACTTGATTGCTTCTCTTCTCGCGTACAGAGGGGTGTACGCATCTAGCTCAATTGCCCACTTGGCTACCCGGCCGCTTGCATCTTTGTTGCCCATGATCTCCGAGATGGGAGCGGTGCTCACCACTGTGATGGGATGCTCTTGGAAATAATGCTTGAGCTTCTTGGCACCTAGGTACACGCCATACGTCATCTTCTGGTAGTGCGAGTAGTTTTGCTTGGAGCTGGATAGCACCTCGCTGAGATAGTATATTGGCTGCTGCACAGTCTTGCCTTCCTCTTCTCTTTCCACCACTATCACCACGCTGACTACCCGGTTGGTAGCCGCAATGTACAGCAACATTGGCTCCTTGGGCAGAGGGCTTGCCAGGATGGGAGCGCTACCCAGCATGGTCTTGAGTTATTTGAAGGCCACATCAGCTTTTGGCGTCCAGACGAACTTGTCACTCTTCTTCATGAGCTGATAGAGAGGCAAGGCCTTCTCACCCATTCTTCCCAGGAAGCGGCTAAGGGAAGCCAAGCATCCGGTAAATTCGTGCACATCCTTCAGTGATCTCGTCAAAGACATGCTCTCTATAGCTTTTATCTTTGAAGGATTGGCCTCAATGCCCCGACTGGATACCAAGAAGCCAAGCAACTTGCCAGCCGGGACGCCAAAAGTGCACTTAGTCTGATTCAATTTCATCCTGTACTTGCGCAAGCTATAAAATGTTTCCTCAATATCACTAAGCAGAGTATGTGTTTCTTTCGTTTTGATGACAATGTCATCTACGTACACTTGCACATTCTTGCCGATTTGGTCATGCAAACATTTCTGCATGCACCTCCGATAAGTAGCCCCAGCATTCCTCAACCGAAAGCACATAACACGATAGCAATAAGCCCCGTACGGGGTAATAAAAGCAGTGTTTATTTGATCAGCCGGGTTAAGAGGTATCTGATGAAAACCAGGGTAGGCATCAATGAAAGACAAAAGCTCGCACCCGGCAGTGGAATCGATCAACTGATCTATGCGGGGTAGCGGAAAAGGGTCCTTGGGGCAGGCTTTGTTCAAGTCGGTGTAGTCCACGCACATGCGCCATGCCACCTCGGCCTTGGGGTCCTCCTTCTTCTTCTCAACCATGACCGGATTGGCCAGCCAATCCGGATGCAATACCTGCATGATGAATCCACTTATCAGCAGCTTGGTGATCTGATCACCGATAGCTTTCCTTCTCTCATCACCAAAGCGGCACATCACCTGCTTAACCGGCTTGGCGTCAGGACGCACATGCAACGAGTGCTCAACCAACTCCCTCGGAACACCCGGCAGGTCCTCATTGGACCATGCAAAGACATCCCAATTCTCACGGAGGACGTGGATGAGCTCGCTTTCCTATTTCTCGTCCAACCCGACGCCAATGATGGCAACACGGTCTGGGAACTCAGGGTCCACCTGCACCTTCTTGGTTTCCTGGGAGGCCTGGAAAGTGGCTCCGTACTGACAACTCGGCATGCCAGGCATACCGACTTGAGCTGCTTGAGCCATAGCCACCACCTCGTGTATCTTCTTCTTCTCAGCAGCGATGACCAAAGACTCTGCCAGCAGAGATCCAGCAGATGCGCAATCCAGGGAGCGCTTGTAATCACCCGATATGGTGATGACACCATTGGGACCAGGTAGCTTCATCTTCAGGTAGGCTGCATGGGTTGAAGGCATGAACTTGGTGACCGCAGGCCTACCGAGTAGACCATGATAGGGGCTCTGAAGATCAACCACTTCGAACTGCAGGCACTCGGTGCGGCAGTTCTCCCTAGTGCCGAATAGCACATCTATCCACATGCGGCCGATTGGAGCGCAAGACACTCCCAGAACAATGCCATGAAAGGTGGTCCTGCTGGGAAGCAGCATGTTCTCGGCAAGGCCGAGCTTCTCCAGGGTATCTCGGTACATGATGTTGATGTTGCTGCCATTGTCGATCAGCACCTTGCTGAACCTGACATTCTTCTTGGTTCCCAGGAAGGTGGGATCCACCACTAGCGCATATGTACCCGGATTGGGCATCACCTTGGGATGATCATCTTTGGACCAAGTAATTTCTTGGTCGCACTAGTGCAAGTAATGCGGCACAGCCGGTATCACTGCATTCACCTCCATCGCACGCCTACGCTGCGGCTGCTTGTCATCTGGCTCGGTGGTGAACACCATGTAGCTCTCATGATGCTCCTAATACTATTTCTGGTCTCCACCACCATCATTGCCTATGTTGTTGTTGCCATTGTTGTTGTTGTTGTTGTTGTTGTTGTTGTTGTTGTTCCGGTTGTTGTTGCGGTTGTTGTTTCGGGTGTAGTAGTTGCGGTCATTGCGGTTGTTGTAGTTGCTGTTGACTCCCTGAGCCACTTGATTCACATTCTCCCTTCTCAGATTCATAGCCGGCCTAGGAGCAGCTGCCCGGATAGGCTGCACATTGGCATCCACAGGCGGCAAAGGAGGAGAAGGGGCAGTTGACCAAAACCTTCACTCTTGATGCGGTCCCACCAGCTGCGTTGACAGGTAGTGTGGTTGGCTGGTCTACTCGGATGCCGAGTATGGAAGTTTCATGGCCCGTCCTTCATGTTCTCAAAAGATAAATCTCTGAGCATCTCCGGCTTCCGGGTTGATGTTGCCTTGCTGGGGAGCATTGTATGGCTTCTTGAAGCCTTGGCCCTGATTCTGGTTCTGCCCGTATTGGGCTATAGCAGTTTTTTGCCTTTGGCTGCTCCCAGCAGCCGCATTGTCTTGGTTCACAGCATTCACTTGCTCAGAACCGTACCGAGTATCGGGACGGTCATCTCTGCGCTTGTTGCGGAAGTCTTGGCGTCTAATGCCATCTTGGTTTCTTCTTCTTGGATCGAAAGCATCGAGCAGAGGCTAAGTGGGGTCACCGAGTGCATACATATCAGCTATCTTGATCGTCTCGGCGAGCGTACTCGGCATCTCTCTCTGCAATTTCTATCACAGCATGATGTCATGCCTGCAGACTTGAGCAAACCAGGCGATTTCCTGTGACTCATTCACACCCTCACAGGTGTTCCTCAATGTGCTCCACCGAGTAAGGTATTCTCGGTCAGTCTCCTCTTCCCGCTGCTTGCAAGCTGAGAGCTGATGCGGCCTATTCGGCCTCTTGTACGTGCTGGTGAAGTTGCTGATGAAGGCTTCCGAGAAATCGAGCCAGCAGTTGATACTGTCCTTCGGCAAGTTATTGAGCCAGATCCGGGCAGGGCCCTCCAGCATCTGCGAGATGTATCTCACAGCCCATCTCCAGTTGTCGCCTGCAATATGCACGGCGGTGACATAATCATTCAACCAGTCATCCGGCTTGGTGCTCCCATCATGCGACTTGGTCCCTCTGGCCAGCTGGAACTTGGTCACAGCAGGCTCTCCCATAATTCTATGACCAAAACAGCTTGGGCCGGGTGCCCCCCTCTCTTCTATCTGCTCGGACCGGTGAATCCGGTCCAACTTGTACCTTGCATCGCTGGGCTCCAGCATCCTGCCACCCAGACGATCAGTGACATCTCTCGGATCAGCGTACCTGGCTAGCTCCATTGCCGAGTACCCATCATCATAGCGGTCTTGCTGCACAGGACCGGGGTTAGCAACCGGGTTGGCCGCTGCCACAACTGCTTGAGGCTGCACAGCTGCATGCGGCTGTACCCTCTGCTGAACCGGGTTGACAGCCTGATGCCGAGATGGTCCGTCTCGGTTTCCTCCTTGTCCCTTGCTGCGAGCTTTGGTGGCTTGATACCCGGCTCCTGCAGAGTTGTGTTTCTGGCCGGGCTGCCGCTCTACAGCGTGCTGTTTTCCGGTGACAGCCAGGTCGTACACCTGCATTTGTTTGTTTTTGACAGAGTTCACACTCTGAGCCTTCTCACTGCCGGGAAGCGGGGATGAGGCCTGATCCACCGATCTAACCCCATGCGAGTGAACAACATGGGAAGCACCGGCTCCCGGATTGGCTTTTCGGAAAGCCTCATTCTGCCTGCCAGCTTCTAGCACCAGTTCATTAAGCCTATCCTGCTACCTAGAGCGAGCGTCGCCAGTGAGATGCGGCAACTCAGCAGCCACTGCTTCTGCAGCCCTAAGAGTTTTGGCAGGGGAACTATATTTTAGCCTACTAGCAGTGTTGAAACTAGCACGTAGACTAACAACCCTACCATCTCTAGCTAGCTCAGCGCCCAGGTTGCGACGAATAACGCCTATCTTGCTAGGCAGCCTAGAAACAGGAGTAAAGCCATGCGCTCTATTGTACTCATTTTGATCCAGGTTAAGCTCAAGCCTAACCTTCTCCAGCTCCTGGGCCTCCGCGAGTAGCTCTTGATGTTGCTGCTCGAGTTGCGCCCTCAACGCCATGAGCTCCGCGTCGGTGGGAGGCAGAGACCGGCATGAGTGACTCGTCATTTGAAAAGTTGCTGGTACTAATGAAGAAGATGCTTCCAAGAAATACCCTCTAGGATTAGACGTGCAGAAGATACATGCATGCTCTAATGACTGCATCCTCTACCGCGGTGAGAAGTTTGTGAATATGGATAAATGCCCGGTATGCAATGCATTGCGGCATAAGTTCAGAAAAGATGACCCTGGTGATATTGAGGGCGAGTCACCCAGGAAGAGGGTTCCTGCCAAGGTGATGTGGTATGCTCCTATAATACCACGGTTGAAATGTATGTTCAGAAACAAAGAGCATGCCAAATTGTTGCGATGGCACATGGAAGACTGTAAGAAAGACGACAAGTTGAGGCACCCCGTTAATGGTCGGTGATACATCTCAAACGTATCTATAATTTATAATGTTCCATGTTGTTTTCATGACATTTGCTACATGTTTTCTATACACTATATATCATTTTTATGGATTTCCTGGGACTAACCTATTAACAAGATGCCACAGCGCCAGTTCTTGTTTTCTGTTGTTTTTGGTTTCAGAAAAGTTTTCCTGGACATATTCTCGGAATTGGACGAAACAAAATCCCAAGGTCGTATTTTTCTATCACGTACACATGAAATATCATCTTTCTTTTTGATAACTTATGAAAACGTAAATTAAGGACTAATGTTTGTTGTAAGTATATTCAGGTTCTATTTGTACCTCGCAATATGCCCTATACTCTTCAAGATATCCTTAAGGGAGTTGCGATGAATCTCCAAAAGAAAAGAGCTTGAAAACCCAAGTTTGGGAAGCATTTTTTCAAGGCATCGGTAGTACCGGTGAAACCATCGGTAGTACCGCCCCTGGTGTTTCCCAGCACAGCCCCAGGCGGGGGCACCCGGTGGTGGTACCGAGGGTACATCCACCAAAATTCCCTTCGGGTGGCATACGACGAATCCTTCAGCGGAGGCCACTGGTGGTACCGGTGGGCGGAACCTCCAGTGGTCCCACCGGTACCTCTGCACCCTTCAACGGGCCTACAGTGAACGGACTGCCACCGGTGGAGCTACCGGTAGTGACTTCGCTAAAAACACGTTCAGGTGCCACATCGCGGAGGCCAGGGCAGAACCCACCGGTAGTACCGTTGGGCGGTACCTTCATTCGAACCACCGGTACCTCCGGGCCAGAAGAATCGGCTAAGGGAAAGAGAGCTGCGCGGGCTCCAGATGAGAAGACCACCGGTAGTACCGGTGGAAACACAGGTACCTCCGGTGCTGCGTGGATCTTCCCAACGCCAGATTTGGGGAAGGGGTATTTAAAGCCCTCCCCCTACCTCTTAAATGCTAAGCTTCACACACATACACACACTCTCTCTCTCTCTCTCTCTTAGCCATTAATGCAAGCTTCAACCTCCTAGATCTCCCTCTCCACCTACCCAATCACTCCATAACTTTGTGGAGAGCTAGAGGAGACCTAGATCCGTGATTACACCAAAGGAATTGCAAATCCATCCACCACATCCTAGTAGATCTAGAATCCTACTTGAGGCCTAGAAACCTTAGTAGATCTCGTGCTTGGAGCTTCCACCTTGTTGCAAATAAGCTTCCGATTTTTTGAGAGCCTCCATCCATCTTGTGGAGTGTCCTCAACCTTGTGTAAAGGTTTGGTGAACGCCTTCAACCTGACCTCATAGTGGAAACGAGAATCTCCCTCACCCGAGAAGCTAGAGGAGAATAAGGTGTGCACATCCGTGCTATTGAGGAGTGCCTAGCTGGCTCCCCACCTCTCCAACATAGACGTACTTCTCTTTGAGAAAGAACTACGGGAAACATATCCTTGTCTCCTTGTTTACGCTTGTGGTTTATCTTGTTACCTTTCGTTTTACTTCCGTTGTGTATCATATCTTGTATCACATAGGTTGCTCACCTAGATGCACATATAGAGAACCTTGTATTACTTGTTTAGCCCAAACTAAAAGGAAAAAAAAGAAAAATTGGTAGTCAACCTATTCACCCCCCCTCTAGTTGACCATAGTGCACTTTCAATTGGTATCAGAGCCTTGGCTCTTACTAAGGGCTTAACCGCCTAAGAGTATAATGGTCAATGAAAATGAGCCCGATGCTTCTAATGCGGAAATCACCAAAATGGCCGACACTATAACTAACCTACAAGAAACAGTTGGAACTATCCAAGCCGAATTGTCCAAGGTTAGAGGCCATAAACAAGATGTTGGCTCGGAGGTTTATAGCATAAACAAGATGTTGGAGGCCATGATGGGGAAAACCAAGGAGTCCGAGGAACTCCCCTCCACCGCCGATGATGTTAGCTCGGATGATGATTCCATTCCGGACATCGCCCAAATGGAAGCTAACATTACTTTAGCCAAGGCGAAAGCCAAGGCAAAAGCCGATAAAAAAGCTAAGAGCGGTGGAAGTTTCAGAGGCTCCAAGTCTCAAACGGCTAATGGTTCAGGGTCTAACTCAAGAGTTCCACCACCTGCCAATTATGACTCTATTCATCCCACTGCTACTATGCCACACATTTTAAATGTTGGACTTCCTCTCATGCTTAACACTAATGAATTTTCTTCTTGGAAGTTCGATATGGAGTCTTATATTTTCGGCTCTTGTACCGCCTTGTGGAGAAGTGTTCTCCATGGATTCTATCCTCATGATGCAAGCAAATTGAATCCAAGAGAGGATATTGAATTTCAACTCAACAAGACCGCTCTTGTCACTATTCAAAAGGCCCTCCCAAGACAACATCTCGAACACATCCGCGGTATCAAGACCTCCAAGGAGGCTTGGGATAAACTTGACACCTTGTGCCAAGGAAATTCTAGCATCCAATAGTCCAAGTATGATGTGGCACTTGACAAGTCCGAGAGCTTCTCCATGCTAGAATATGAAAGTCCCGAGGAGATATATAGAAGAGTTTTCACCCTTGCAAACCAATTGAGGGACTTTGGGAAATAGGAAATCTCCGATCAATGGATCAAGAGGAAGTTTGTCAAGGCCATAACTCCTTCTGAGAAGAAACTATCCATTAGCATCCAAACAAGATCGGACTACAATTCACTCAACTCCATTGGCGTTCTTAGTGAGTTCATAGCCATATCCTTATCTCACAAGAGTGCGGATGATGCTCTCGCCCAGTCAAGAGGAATGGGGAAGTCCCCCAACCTCGCCTTGAAGTCTAAGGCGATTGCTCGGATAGAAGAAGTTGATGAGGATGATGATGATGAAGAGGACTATGAATACACATACAAGGGTGCTCACAAGTGTATTGATCTTGCCATGTACGGCTATTGGAAGAGATGGGAGGCTCATTAGGCCGGTGCCCCTAGACCCTCAAGAAACAAGGTCTAGAAGAAGAAGGGGAGCGGCCAAGGACATGCTACAATTGTGGAAGTGCAAATAACTTTTTCAAAGAGTGTCCTTTTGAGCCAAGGGAAGATAATGAAGGCAAGCTTGTTCGGAAGGACAAGACCAAAACTCCACAAAACAAGAACCTTGCTAGAAGAGTCCCAAGGGCTCTATATGTTCAAGAAGGGACCGTATTGGAAACATACTATTCCGTAGATGAAGGAGAAGATGAAGTCGTAGGTGTGGATTACGTCGCCATAGCTACGTCTTCCTCTTCAACGGTATCTCTATTCGAATTCCCCAATGATAAGGCATCGATCTGACCTACATGTCTGATGGGAAAAGCCACCGCGGTAATACCTTCCACCTCCAAGCCTATTGCAACTAGTCCTCCCTCATTATTGGATTGTGTTTAAAATATTGTTGATGATGAGGAGGAGGCCAAGAATCTAGGATCTTGGTTGTCTAGTCTTGAAGGGGAAACCAAAGAAAAGGTAAAGGCCCTTTTGAGGCAACTTGATGATGCTAACTCTTTTATAGATGAGAAGGAAGATATGATCGTGACCTTGGAGAGTTATGGTGTTGTCCATGAGAACAATTACAAGGAGCTTGTAGAAGCTCTTGAGAAAGAAAGATCCATGAGAGCCTCTCTCGAAGAGAGACTATCTAGTCTAGAAGATACTTATGTTGTTAGTGTTTCCAAACTTAGGAAGGATAATGAACAATCCCTTGCTCTCATTAAAACCTTTGGAGAAGAATAATTGAATCTAGTAATGGATCATGAGAGACTTGTTGAGCGTCATGGAAAACTAGAAAAGGAGTTCACGTCTCTTAAAGAAATACATGACAAACTCACCATGTCTCGTAATAATCTTCTAGCTCAACAATCTAATAAGAAAGTGATACCTTCCTCTACTAGCATTGTTATCACGCCTACCTCTTGTGCTACTCCTAACATTGTAGGAAGAGAGAAAGTTCTCAATGATGCCATGAGCTCTCAAGGAGCGAAGAACGGGAAGGAAGGGCTTGTCTTTGTTGCCAAGTCAAAGAAGAGGAACAAGAAGAAGGCCAAGAATGTCACATCTCCTTCTCAAAATATTGTATTTGTGAAGGAGGAGAGGTGACCAAGGATAAGGAGACCAAAACCATCGTGGGTGGTGATACCTCTAGGGGGAGCATCACTCACAATGACTTTGCCCAAAAATTTAACCCCTCTTATGTTCTTATGAAATCTAGAGATGGTCATGTTTATGCTAAATATGTTGGTACTTCTTATGGTGATGATTATCATTGGACTATTTGGGTTCCTAAGACCCTTGTTACTAACAAAAGAGGACCCATTGAAGGATGGGTACCGAAATCAGGAAGTTGATCTCTTGCAGGGAAGTCCTTCCGGGCCGTGTAGATGCATGGTGGATAGTGGTGCATCCCAACATATGACCGGAAGCAATGACGCAATGAGTAATCTTGAACCTCCATCACCTCATCTCAATTGTGTCACTATTGGTGACAATTCTGAGCTTAAGGTATTAGGACGAGGCAAGGTGGCTATCTCAAATGATTTATCAATTGATAATGTTCTCCTTGTTGAGTCCCTTGGTAATAATTTGATGTATGTTCTTCAAGTTGCAAATTGTGGGTTTACCTCATTCTTCAATAAAGAGAATGTGATTGTCACTTGGGAAACAACTCTTAAAGTGTAGTGGACTTCTCTAAAGGAGACATGTGTGCCGCGACATACCTAATGGCTAAAGTTGATGTGGGTTGGATTTGGCACCGCCGGCTAGCCCGCACCAATATGACGATGTTGCATGAACTTCAAAGTGGTAATCATGTTCTAGGTATAACCAAGGATAATCTTGCTAAATATCGTGTGTGTAGATCTTGTTCCTTTGGGAGGCTACATCGAGAACTCCACCCAACCAAGACCACCATCTCCACCACAAGAATTCTCGAGCTAATTCATTTGGATCTCTTTGGTCCACTCTCCTATGATAGTCTCGGAGGAAAGAATTATTGCTTGGTGATAGTGGATGACTATTCAAGATATTGTTGGGTGTATTTCTTCAAGAGGAAGAGTGAGACTCAAAAGAGAGTCAGCGAGTTCATCACATTAGTTGATCGCCAACACAATGCTTCCATATTGGCCATCCGGAGTGATAATGGCTCGGAGTTCAAGAACTATACCGTTGAGGGTTTTCTTAGTGAAGAGGGAATTGCTCATCAATATTCCACTCCCTATACCCCTCAATAAAATGGTGTAGCGGAAAGGAAGAACCGTACTTTGATGGATGCGGCTAGGACAATGATTGCGGGGTTTTCTTCTCCTTATAACTTTTGGGTCGAAGCCGTCTCCACCGCTTGTCATGCTACCAACCGGTTATATCTCCGCAACATCTTGAACAAGACTCCCTATGATATTCTCACGGGCAAGAAGCCGGACGTATCTTACTTCAAAGTCTTCGGTTGCAAGTGCTTCATTCGTAAGAAAGGTAGACGCTTGCCAAAGTTTGAGACCAAATCATATGAGGGTATCTTTGTTGGCTATGCTATAAATGCTCATGCCTATAGAGTCTACAACAAGTCCACCGGACAAGTTGAAGAATCTATAGACATGGTGTTTGATGAGGATATTGGCTCCCAAGGGGGCGTATATATCATGGTGTTGTAGGAGATGAAATTCCTCCCATCGTCATAAGAAGAATGGGGATTAGTGAATAATCCTCATTGAGGGTTACCAGATGATGGAGGGAGAAGGACTATGCCCCACTCAAGTGGAGTCATTGACTACGCCCATTGATACATAAGCTACCCAACAAGATGCACCAAGCCCTCAATATAATGATAAAGGTCAAGAAAGTGATCAAGGCCAAGAAAATGATCAAGGTCAAGCAAGTGAACAAGGCCAAGCTAATCATCAAGGTCATGATGAAGGTCCTATCATTGTTGAGAGAGCTCAACCTAGTGGTGATCCTGTCAGACCCCGGACCCAGAGATATACATACTGTTATGTGCTCCTAGCCATGGACTCATAAGGGCTTCAGGGTTACCAGCCCCGGCCGCAACAAACAACGGCAGGCAGACCGGATTCATCGGCACGTAGTCCGGATCCCCGATATACTACTCCTTGTATCCATGCTAGTCATAACCAATTATGCATACCCAAGCGTCCACGAGTCGGATGAAACTGAAGGAACGTGACCAAAGTTATACAGAGCTACTATGTGTCCAAAAAGTGCAACAACAATCGAGGGTTACTGGGGTTACCTCGCCCCAGGCCGATCAAATCGACAGGCGGGCTCGGACATGGATCATCGGCTCCACAACCCCTCGACTGCGACAACTATGCAGGCATAGCCAAAATTGTATAACAATGAGCTCGAAACCAACAACCGATCAAAGCAGTACTCTAAACATGAAGCTTTATTAAACATGTGTTACTAGAGTATAGCTTACAAACAGAGGTCACACGACCCAACATTACATCAGACAACGGAAGGCAAATTATGTTGCTAATCAACAAGAACCAAAAGGGCCTAAGAGGCCGCAACATAAGGCGACGTCCCAACCCATAGATACCAGGCTGCTACCTGGGAACCCCGAACTACTCGTCGATGTCCACGTTGAATCACCACCGATGTGAGATCTTCTCCTGAACCAAAATTAAGCAAACCTGAGTACGGGAGGTACTCAACAAGGCTTAGTTAACCTATTATATATCTGCTATCTTCAGAAAGGTTTTATGAAGGTTATTTGTGTAAAGCCATCTTTGTTTTCCAAGTTGAGGAAGAAACAGCACGTCTCGTAGAGTATTTTGAAAACAGATGAGAAAGCTACTCAACTACTGATATCATCATCTTTTAATCCACCGAAACATATCAGCACCTCGTGCTTCAAAGATCACCACCTCCAGTTGTTCCACTACCTCATGCTACAAGGTAACCCCTCTCGGCATCTCCGATGAGGCATCCTTCAATCGTTATCAACAAGTTTTAGACATTCCGTTTAAGTTATCTATGATCACAGAATCCGTCACCAAGTCGTCTTTAACCGTAGACACGGCTTTTCGAAAAGATTTAACCCTGCAAGGGTGTACAACTTTACCCACACGTACCAACCGAATCTTAGTGCCACCAGGGTTAGCAAAAGTCCGGGAAGTGCCGGCAGAGGGTGGTCGATTCCCGGCCTTTACCTTGTCGAACTATATCCATAAGTCAACCCAAACAGGGCCACCCCGTCAACAGGGAGTTGGCCACCTCCTGACGGCACCTGTTCTGTGAGTCGGGATCAAGATCCGTGTACGTCCATCACTTGTCCCGGTCACGACCTAGTTTTCTCCAAAACATTTTCCGACACACACGCAGATGGAAAGCTCAAACTACGTGGCTCATGGATAAGGTTAAACAAGTTAGTTAGCCGGGCGGGGTTCATTGGCCCACGTGTGGCTGTACGCTCAGTCTTGGCTCGAAGGCGAGAACTCGCTCCTAGGGGCATGAACAGGACAAAACGCCACAACCCATTGTGGCCTCACATCCATGCCGTGATTAGTCAGGTTATCAAATATAAATAAAAAACAACAACCTAACATAGTAGATTCACGCAAAAAGACCAGATCCATCAACCGGATGTATCAGATCACAACTAGGCATGGCTAAGCAAGACTCACAAGGTTTAGCGGAGCGCGCACAAACAAACCTATAGCTGCTAGGAGCAGTGGATCAGGATATCTAGGTTATGCAATATATATGAGAACTCTATCTACTGACATCAAATAGTTTGGAACCGTATACAAAGTACGAGATTCAAATCACTTCGAAATAATATATGAGCAGATAAGAGGTTATGCTTGCCTTGGTTATAAGAAAACCAGATAAAGTATTCAGGAAATAAGTGCTTGACTTGTCGGTTAAGATCAAGTATTCGTCATGGAACTTCTGTCCTTCTCTTCGGAGTCACGTTCTACCGATAAGAACAAACACCGGAAAGAAAGAGAACATTCAACACATGGCATAATGCAATGCGCAATATGTATGCATGAGCAAGTTGATGCACCAAAATAAAGCCCTAAACATGTACGAAGGGTTGCTAGGGTTCATATGTCAGTTACACATTTTTACTGAAATTAGCCCGAAATAGACCCCGGAGGGGGTTTCGGGCGATTATGAAAGTAGGTACCATTTTTAATTGCTCAAATGGGTTTTAAAACATCATAAACATGTTGCATTTGTCATTTTGAGCATTTTGGTATATAAATTTTAATTTTCTAATTTTAGTGAATAAAAACTTATTTTTCTATTTTTAAATGATTAAACAATATTAAATAATTGCCATTTTTCAACTTTCTCAAACATGATTGAAAATGACATATTTGGGTAGAGAACAATTTTCTGATCAAAATTATACTTTTATTTTATTTTTCTGAGTAATATTTTGAAAGATATTTATTATTCAATTTTATTCCTTTTTCTGGAAATTGCTGGAATTACTAAAAAAACAGATTATGACGTCATCGTGACGTCATTGTGACATCAAACTTCACTGATCTTCACAGATGAACCTCAAATCGGTTGAATTTGCGCGAGATTTGAAAAACAAACTATACCACTAGTCGGAGGAGAACAAGGGGAGCCGAGGGGTGCCAACGGAGGGCCGAATGGTCGTCGGAAAACTCGCCGGCGGCGAGCATCCGTGGCGGCGGAACATGTACCACGGCGGCAACAAGTTAGGGAGCGCGGGGAGGCGAGATAAATGGGTGGCGAGGCTCACCACAACTCGGGGAAGCTCATGGAGTGGTCAGGAGGGCGAGGGGGCGCCGGAATCGGTGACGGTGAGCAGGGGGAGCCGGCGGCCGGAGTTGGAGGAGACGCCGCGATTCTTCTCCTGCGTTGCGTCCCGGCAAGCGAGGGTTGGCGATAAGGAAGAGGGAGTCGAGGCGGATCTCCCGGCGTGGTCAATTCGTCCAGGGGCTGCCGGAGTTGGCGGCAAACGGCGGCGGCCGGCGGGACAGAGGAGCTAGGGTTCGGGTTTGCAGAGAGGAGCATAGAGAGAGGAGGCGTGCGAGCGAGGGTTTCTGCGGTTTGGCTCGATCCGGACGGCTCCTGGGGTGGTCATCCTCTCCATGCTGTGGAAGCAGGAGGTGGCAAGGGCCACCTTGACACTGCCGGCGTCCTTCTGGCCGGGGAAGAAGGAGAAAGGAAAAGAAAAGGCCGTTTTTCTAATAACCCCCTGGAACATTTGGAAAACACCAAGATGTACTTTTCTTTAGAAAAACAGACATAAAACCTTGTTTTGAGGGCCTTTTTGCAAAATAAAAATTTGGCAAAAATACTTTTTGAAAAGCTCACAAAATTTCCAACAACACCATGTGTTTCTTTGGTGTAATTGAAATATTTTTCAGAACAAGATTTTGGGAACCAAAATAAGTACTATTTGTGGAATTTTCTCAAACGAGTTAAATTCACAATTTAAATTGGTTAAAACATTGCTTAAATTTTTGGTTTCATGCATGTATGAGATGAACACAACACCACAACCGTTTGATAGCAAAAATTGGGATGTTACAGACCCTTCACCTATTGATGATCAAGGCAAAGATGAAGATGGACATGACTCCGGTGAAGAAGGTGATTCTCAAGCAATATTCAAGGAATCTTTGGAGGAGATGCTAGCTCGTAGAGCAAAGAGAAGGCTAGAAAATCTTGAACGAGTGGGTCACACGGAGGACAAGATTCTTGGGCAAGTTCGTGGAAAGGTTGTCACTAGGAAACAATTGGCGGATTTTAGCAAGGCGCGTGCTTTTGCCTCTTTCATGGAGCCTAAGAAAGTCTATCAAGATCTCGAAGATCAAGATTGGCTTCAAGCCATGCATGATGAGCTCAACAACTTCGAGCGCAACAAGGTTTGGAATTTAGTGCCAAGACCCAAGGAATGCAAGAATGTTATTAGAACCAAATGGGTGTTCAAGAACAAGCAAGAAAAAGATGGTATCGTCATTCACAACAAGGCAAGATTGGTGGCTCAAGGGTTTTCTCAAGTCGAAGGTGTTGATTTCGGTGAAACATTTTCCCACGTAGCTCGTCTTGAATCTATTCGCATATTACTTGCTTATGCATCTCATCATAATTTTAAGCTACAACAAATGGATGTTAAGAGTGATTTCCTAAATGGTCCCATTAATGAGTTAGTATATGTCAATCAACCTCCGGGTTTAGAGGATCCCAACCATTCCGATTATTTCTATAAACTCGATAAGGTGCTCTATGGACTTAAACAAGCTCCATGTGTGTGGTACGAGCACCTTAAAGATTTTTTAGTGGATTGTGGGTTTAATGTTGGTTTAATCGATCCCACCCTCTTTACTAAGTCGGTTGGAGGCGACTTGTTCATATGCCAACTTTATGTGGATGACATCATTTTTGGGTCTACTAACACTTTTTTCACTGAAGAGTTTTGCAAGCTTATAACCGATAGGTTTGAAATGTCTATGACGGGGGAATTGGAGTACTTCCTTGGCTTTTAAGTGAATCAATATCATGAAGGGACCTTCATCAAACAAGCCAAGTACACCCAAGACATTCTCAAGAGATTCAATATGCATGATTCCAAGCCTATGAAGAATCCCATGTCCACAACCCTTAACTTAAAACCCGATCTGAATGGTAAAGAGGTAGATCAAAAGGTATACCGCTCCATGATTGGCTCTTTGCTTTACCTTTGTGCATATAGACCAGATATCATGTATAGCGTAGGTAAATGTGCAAGGTTTCAAGCCTCTCCGAGGCAAAGTCATTTGGAAGCGGTTAAACGAATCTTTCGATATTTAGTTCATATCCCAAATTTTGGTCTTTGTTATCCCAAGGGTTCAAGTTTTCAGCTCATTGGGTGTTCATATGCGGATTATGCGGGAGAGAACACGGATAGGAAGTCTACATTTGGGGGTTGCTGATTCCTTGGTTGCTCCTTGGTGTGTTGGTCTTCCATGAAGCAAAACTGCATTGTTGTCTCCACCACCGAGGCCGAGTACATCTCCACGGCAAGTTGTTCTGCTCAATTGCTTTGGATGAAGAAAACCTTGTAGGATTATGGTGTCAATTTTTACAAAGTGCCTCTTCTTTGTGACAATCATAGTACAATCAAGATCTCCTACAACCTCGTTCTTCATTCCTAGAGGAAGCACATTGAGATCCGTCATCATTTTATTCGGGAGCATGTTGAGAAGGGCGATATTGATCTCTCATATGTATCAACCAAGGATAAACTTGCGGATATCTTCACGAAGTCCCTTGATGAACCAAGATTTCGACCTTTGAGGAATGAACTAAATGTGATTGATTCGTCCAACTTCACTTGAGACCTTGCATAAGTACCTTCACTATACGTGATATTAGGTTTGGTTGTAGGCATGGACAAAGGGGGAGCGTTACTCACCTCATGAGTGAACACTCGTCTTATTATGCTGAAATCAATTCTTCATTGCATATCTAGTCATTTTGTGACTTATTGTGATTAATTATGAGTAGTACTCTTGGACCCGAGATACATCTTCGCGGTGCCAAAGTACACACTCAAACATGGTGGCTACAACCATCGACCTCCTACTTAAGGAGTTGGTTTCATTTGGCTCTTTCACGTACATACTATTATCCCCCTAGGAAAATTGTGCAAGTTCGGCTTTTTCCTTATTGCATCTTGCAAACTTGCGTCTAATATTGTATCTCGTATCACAGTTACATCTTTCCAACCCAAGCCTCCTTTCCCCAAAAGCACATTTCCTTCTTGACACCCTCAGTTTTCTGTACTTGGCGTACGAAAGTTGGGGCCAGCGGAATCTCCGGTGAAAGCACTGGTACCTCCGCTACGCCTGTACCATCGGTGCTCCATTGGTACTGCCGCTTGTGCACAATTTCTGCCCAGCGTGTCAGTATCGTGCTGCACCACGACTACAGGGAGCGGTACCTCCGGTGTTTCCACCGGTAGTACCGCTCGTTGCGGTTTCATGGGGATAACCCTAGGCCGAGCGGGGGAAGAGATCCTTAGATCTCATTTTCCCCCACACGCCCTATCTTCTCCTCCCCACAACCGCCGCGGCCCCCACCGTCTCTGCCGCCGGGAAGAGCTTCTCCACCGCAGGGAGGCCCCTCCTAGCCTTGGAACGCTCTGTGGATCTTCCTCCTCCTCCAATCTTCGCCATGGATACAGGTACGTTGCTCCCTCTCTCACCCATCTCGTTGACGAATGGAGATGCACTAGGAGCACCATGATTCTTCGTATTTAGGCGTATGGAGTAGGGATTCGCGAGTACAAAGCCTAGAAATTTAGATTGTGACCACTAAGGCACGAACTACTTTGATTGCTAGGTTGGCTTGTTGTACCTCTGCCCCTATCTTGTTGTTGTTCCTCTCTAGTGTTCACTACTCTTGATTTCTTTGATTTGTGCGTATTAAAAACTTGGGAATTATCTCTTCACCCTGCTTTTCTCTCTCTCTCTTTCATAGATGCATCTGGTTCAAGGGGAGATCATTCCAAGAAGATGGCTGGTCGCAAAACACTGCGCGTGGATGACATTGAAGAAACCTCGGATCCCTCTCAACCCAAGAAAAAGCCTAGATTCCCTGCTCCAAAAAAGACTCTCCCTCAGAAAGAGAAATATGCCTCTCAAGTGTCAGAGAGTGTTTTTCTTTCTACTCGTCGTAAGAATCCGTACATTATTGATCAGGACCGCTTGATGCCACAACTTCGGGGACGGGATACTCGCTTTCACACCATCTTCCAAGCACAGATCTACAAGGAGGTTCTATGAGGAAGCCCAAGGACAATGTGGCCCATCAACATGCTATTTGTCTTTATCACATGGAGAGGAAACCCAATTAATTTGGTGAAGCCCTTGAGATAGTTGATGCTTTTGGTCTTCGTCCCATCATGAAGGTGCAACAAGATTATGACGAGGAGCTTGTGTGTGAGTTCTTGGCCACCGTTCACCTTGCAAATGAAACCGAGCATCACATCATTTGGATGACCAAAGGGGAAAAGTTCACTCTCAAGTGGTCCAAAGTTGTTGTCCTTCTCGGTGGCTATCTGGATCATGGCCCTTTTGCTGATAGCCCCAAGTATGATAGTGAGTGGTTTCGAGTTCACTTTGCTAACGGCTCGACCATTAACAAGGATCAACTCACTCCCCTTTATCATTGGAAGAAGTATGACGTGGGGTTCACCAAGGGGCTCTATCCCACTTATGACATCATGCTTCGTATCTTCTGAGAGACAATCAACCCCAAGGCTGGCAACATGGATGAAATCCAAGGTTATTCAAGAATCTCCTGCTCCTTACACATGAGAAGAGGCTCCAAGGTCAGAATCAAAAGCTTTATGTGCTTGACTACATATGGAATAAACTGTGGCATGTCATTGTGCAAAGGAAGGACACATTTTTTGGGCCATTCATCACGAAGATCATCTTGCATGTGTGGGATGACAAGCACCCAGAGGATCCCCTTGTGACACCGCTTGGATCTCGCACAAGGAGAAGCAGCTCCTTATCAAGGATCACTCCGAGCCAGTTGGGCATCCCACTCCCGCTCCTCGCAAGGGCAAGGCCAAGCCAAGGGCCATGATTGATGATGAAGAAGAAGAAGAAGCCGGACCCTGTCGCCCTCCTCCTTCTGACAATGCTTTCAAGTGAATGGCTCGTGGTCTCAAGAAGGTGTTCCGCATGAACATGAAGATAGAGCAGCATCAGTGGGAAGTTCACTATGACAAGGAGATCAAGCACCACAGGGCTGCTCAGGCTGCTAGGAAGCTTCGCCGTGATGTCGGGGAGTCCGTGAATTCTCCTATTGAGGACAACATCACTACTTGGGGCAAGTGTCAGACCAAGGACTCCAAGTTCAAGATCATTGAGTGGTCTGATGAAGAACCGGGAGAAGAGGTCACTAGCTCTCATTGCCGCACCCGTCCTCCAAGCATGGAAGACCTCTCTGAGTGAGCCGTGGGATGTTAGTGTCGGTCTTTTCCCCTTTTCGGTATCTTGATGCCAAAGGGGAGATATATCTATATTTAGGAGCATCTGGGTATTTCCATGGGTTCCTCGCAAGCACTATTATTTATGCTATTCTATTGTGCTTGTGAGAGTTGGTTATTTGTGAACCTCAATGTTTTATTTCTCGTGTTTGTGAATCTCTTCATGCATGGTGTAAGACATGTGAACCTAGTTGTTCTTTAAATTATTGCATTTGTTTTTCGTTCACTATTATGCTTGTGAGCAAGTTTGCCTATCGTTATCATATCTATCTTGCTCGTTCCATTCGTCATAAAGGGAGCATATCTCTAGGGGGAGATCCGTCCATGGTGTTTGGACCTAGTGGTGCAAATGGTTATGTTGTCATCAATTACCAAAAAGGGGAGAATGAAAGATCATCTTCCGTTTTGATAATTTATGACAACGTAACTTAAGGACTAATGTTTGTTGTAAGTATATGCAGGGTCTATTTGTACCTCGCAATATGCCCAATACTCTCCAAGATATCCTTAAGGGCATTGCGATGAATCTCCAAAAGAAAAGAGCTTGAAAAACCAAGTTTGGGAAGCAGTTTTTCCAGGCAGCGGTAGTACCGGTGAAACCAATGGTAGTATCAACCCCTCGTGTTTCCCAGCACAACCTCAGGCGGGGGCACCCGGTGGTGGTACCGGTGATACCTCCGCCAAAATGCCCTTCGGGTGGCATACAGCGGATCCTTCAGCGGAGGCCACCGGTGGGCGGAACCTCCGGGGTTCCCACCGGTACCTCCGCCCCCTTCAACACGCCTACAGTGAGCAGACTGCCACCGGTGGAGCTACCGGTGGTGGCTACACTAAGAACACGTTCAGGTGCCACATCGGAGGCCAGGGCGGAACCCACCGGTAGTACCGGTGGGCGGTACCTCCGTTCCAACCACCGGTACCTCTGTGCCAGAAGAATCAGCTAAGGGAAAGAGAGCCACGCAGGCTCCAGATCAGAAGACCACCGGTAGTACCGGTGGAAACACCGATACCTCCGGTGCTACGTGGATCTACCCAACGGCCAGATTTTGGGAAGGGGTATTTAAAGCCCTTCCCCTACCTCTTAAATGCTAAGCTTCACTCTCTCTCTCTCTCTCTCTCTCTCTCTCTCTTAGCTATTAATGCAAGCTTCAACCTCCTAGATCTCCCTCTCCAACCATCCAATCACTCCATAACTTTGTGGAGATCTAGAGGAGACCTAGATCCATGATTCCACCAAAGGAATTGCAAATCCATCCACCACATCCTTGTAGATCTAGAATCCTACTTGAGGCCTAGAAACCTTAGTAGATCTCGTGCTTGGAGCTTCCACCTTGTTGCAAAGAAGCTTCGGATTGTTTGGGAGCCTCCATCCATCTTGCGGAGTGTCCTCAACCTTGTGGAAAGGTTTGGTCAACGCCTTCAAGTCGACCTCATAGTGGAAACGAGAATCTGCCTGACCGGAGAAGCTCAAGGAGAATAAGGTGTGCACATTCGTGCTATTGAGGAGTGCCTAGGTGGCTCCCCACCTCTCCAATGTAGATGTACTTCTCTCTGAGAAGAAACTACGGGAAATATATCCTTGTCTGCTTGTTTACACTTGTGGTTTATCTTGTTACCTTTCGTTTTATTTCCGTTGCCTATCATATCTTGTATCACATAGGTTGCTCACCTAGATGCACATCTAGAGAACCCTGTATTACTTGTTTAGCCCAAACTAAAAAGGAAAAGAAGAAAAATTGGTAGTCAACCTATTCACCCCCCCTTAAGTTGACCATAGTGCACTTTCAACATGGAATCCGGAGGAGACTCGGAGGGGGGCCATAGGGTGGCGCGACCCCCGTTGGTTGCGCATCAGGTGGTGTGGGCCCCCTGGCCACCCACCGACAACACCCTTTCACCTATTTATTATCCTTCTCGGGAAAACCCTAAATACCCAAGCCTCCATCCATGAAAAGTTGTGTATCCGCCGTCATCATTAACCCTAGTCCGAGAGGGTTCTGAAGCTCTCCCCGGCACCCTGTCGCGAGGGGAAATCATCTCCGGAGGGCTCTAAATCACCATGTCTGCCTCCGAGGTGATGTGTGAGTAGTTCATCCTTGGACTTCGGGTCCATAGCAGTAGTTAGATGGTTGTCTTCTCCTCTTTATGCCACCATGTTTAGATCTTGTGAGCTTCCTAACATGATCAAGATCATCTATCTGTAATGCTACATGTTGTGTTTGCTGGGATCCGATGAATATTGAATGCTATGTCAACTTGATTATAGATCTATCTTTTATATGTTATTTGTGATCTTGCATGCTCTCTGTTACTAGTAGATGCTCTAGCCAAGTTGATGCTTGTAACTCCAAGAGGGAGTATTTATGCTCGATAGTGGGTTCATGCCTCCAGTTATCTGGGAGAGTGACAATAACTTCTAATATTGTGGATGTGTTTGTCGTGGTGAGGTAAAGACTGATGCCATGGGATGGCTTAAGTTTGGGGCCGATGGACTCTGTGGGTATCCGGGGCGGGATCGCACGCCTAGATGGCGCGCTCACTACACTGCAAACAACACAATCTACCTAGGTTCGGGGCCCTCGTGTGGAGGTAACACCGCTACTCCTGCCTCTCTCTCTGTATATGTGGCGATCAAGTACAAGTGTTCCTCAAGATCAAGGAGCTAGAGGAGGAAGAAGCTCTACTGCTATCTCTCTCTAAACCAACTAGGATTAATTCTGTTCTGATGTAACGAGCGACCCTCACACAGGAGGGGTGTGGCCACCTTATATACTGGTGGCCACCAACTAATAGTACATGCACTACTAGGGAAAAGGCTACCGCAGGCGCACCAAAATAGGCTACCGCAGGCGAATTCCAGTTCGCCTGGGACCATCAGGTCGTATCTTGATTTTGGCCCGTCTTTGGTCCTATCTGGCATGTTGAACAGGGTGCCAAGCAAGCTCTCACACACATTCTTCGTGATATGCATGACATCAAGGCAGTGAGGCACTCCGAGGATTGGCCAGTACCGCAAGTCCCAAAACACGGACCTCCTTTTCCATACCCCCAAGAGCGGTCCTTCTGGCGGAGGACACTTTTTCTCTCCTCTATTTCGCTTCTCTCCCCGCTTCCGCTTCTGTACCTTTCCCGACGGAGGACACGTTTTCCAATTCTTCAATAGAGTATCGATATCTTCTCCTCTTCTCTTGCGTGGAGGTAGATCAAGCTCATCTTTACCGTTGAACAGGTCTCCGCGCTTTCTCCACGGGTCGTTCTGTGGTAGCCACATTCGATGCCTCATGTATACGGTTTTAGAAGATCCGGGATCCTTGTGTAGCTATAGAAACGGAGTAAATTCCATGCACCTGACACAAGCCTTGTGTCCATGGCACACCTGACATGCAATGTATCCGTATTCGAGATAGTCCTGCACCGTCGTGATCAGTGCGGCTCTCATACGAAAAGTTTCTTCGTTGAAGGCGTCCCATGTTTTCACCCCTTCCTCCCACAACGTGTCTAGCTACTCCTTCAATAGCTCGAGATACAGGTTGATATCGCTCCCTGGCTGGGTCGGCCCTTGAATCAGCATACTTATGTGTATGTACTTCCTCTTCAGACACAACCACGGGGGGAGGTTGCACATCCATACAAACACGGGCCAGGTGCTATGTTTGCTGCTCTGGTTGCCAAACAGATTGAGACCGTCGGTGCTCGCACCAAGCCTGATGTTCCTTGGGTCGTTCCCGAATTCTTCATCGAATGCGTCTAATGCTTTCCACTGACGTGCATCCGAAGGGTGTGTTAGCACTGGTTTTTCAACACGTTCTGGATCGCTCAACACCGCCTTATTTCTGTCCTCGTGCCAGCGCATGAGCTTTGCTTCCTTGGGGTCCACGAAGTACCGCTGAAGACGGGAAATGAGTGGAAAGTACCACACAACTTTCATAGGAGCTTTCTTCGTCCCCCTCTTGTAACGATTATCACCGCACACCGGACATTTGATCTGGTCCGCGTGCTCGTTACGATAAATTATGCAGTCACGGACGCAAGCATGGTATTTTGTGTGCGGTAAATCGAGGGGGCACACGATTTTCTTGGCCTCCTGTAGACTACTAGCACATGTGTTCCCTTCAGGTAAGTGCGTCTTCAGGTATCGCAGAAGATCGTCCATGCTTGTGTTGGTCCATCCGTGTTTTGCCTTCATCTCGAGAAGATCCAGAGCTACTCTCAAGCGTGACTCCTCCGTCCCGCGACTTGCGTCATACAACGGAGTTGCAGAGTCTATCTCTAGTTGCGTGATCTTAGATTTACGTCTGGCGTCGGTCGACGTGTTCTTGAGAATAAGATCTTGAACATGAGGGTCCCGCACGACTGAAGTTAGCGGAGTGTTCATGTCCTCGTCTTCATGTTGTTGATCACCATGACTCCCTTCTTCTTCATTATAGTCGTCTCCGTCGGCAGCCTCTTCGTCCTCTCCATTGCCATGTTCAGACTCCTCTTGATCATCTTCACATGTCGCCGCCCAATTGGTCTCGACATGATCATCGTCTTCATCATCATCCATCCACTTAGTGTGGCCCTCCATGAAAATATACCTGAGCAGGTGCTTCTCCACATTACCAGAATCTGGTTTGAACAAGGACCCCAGCTTGCATTTCTGACACGGACACTCTATCTCGGTGCGGTTGTTCCGATGCATCTCGGCCGTCGCGCGTTGCACGTACCTACGCACCACGCTTGTCCTCATCGCAATGACCATTGGTACAAAATGCAAGAGAGAGAGGTTTCATTAACTAGATCCGGTTTTCACGGAAAATTTTGGCATGACCTTCCTACAAAAGGTGTAACGCAGAGCGCTAGAAATTTGCCGAAAAGGAAATGAATCAACATTTCGGCAAAACATTGGCAACTCATCCTCATGGCAACACAATGAAATGAAAAAGAGATCGAATTCTCATCCTCCGACCAATCCCACCCACCTATTAAGATGACACACAATGCAAAATATATAGACGCGATGACGACGTCGAAGATCACCGGAGAAACGACCGATAAGAGAGTGATAGATCTAGAAGTAGCTAGTGGTGCATTTGTGGTGAGATCTAGTGTCCGGTTAGTAGATCTAGTGGAGAGATTTGGAAGAGGGAAAGTGGGGTAGCATACTAGCTAAAATATAACAAACATGATTGGTTAAATTAGCTAAAAATTGTGGAGGGGTGTGGGGGATTGAGCTAGGAGCACTAATGGGTCGAGTTTGGACTAGTGAGTGAGTGAGTGGGGTGGATAGGGGCGGTGGTGGGTGGCTGGCCGCACTTATTGAGGCCAAATGTTACCCGAGGCGAATAAGTCATAACATGTGCCTGCTCTAATGGGTGGTACCCTAGGCATTTTTTTATCCCAGGCGAACAGAGATGTGGTGCGCCTGCGCTAAGGGGAGCTACCCCAGTCCACTTTTTACACCAGGCGCTTCTGTCAAAATTCGCCTGGGGTATGTGTTATACCGCAGGCGAACAAGTATGGTATTCGCCTGGGGTACAGGACGAGTGCCAGGGGGTGGTGGTGGTGGCCCTGCCACACTTTACCCCAGGCGCTTCTGGAAGTGGTTCGCCTGCGCTAGTTACCCCAGGCGCATCGAATTGTGTGTTCGCCTGTGGTAGGTTATGCTGCTATAAGCAAATCTCTAGTAGTGATGATTAGGTGATTACACACTCTGCCGTATAGCACCCTTGTGCTTCTCCGCTGACAGACGCCGAAAGTCTCCGCTGTCGTGGTCACTGACATGTCCTGTCCCCCTTGTCAGAGAAAGGACGTGGCCTCGCCCATACAGCGCACTGTACCAGCGTATGCATACGCATCATCAAGCCTGGTAAGTTGAACCGCACGCCTGCACTCTCCCTGGATATATGGGATCACAACGGCTCCATTGACTTCCCTTCCGAGAAGAGCAGGATCCTTGCCTACCCGGACTCACCAAGCGCTACTCGGTCAGTCCGGACAATACTCCTTTCTTCACTTGGCTCGCTGTCCTTCCTACCGAGATAGCTCCATCTCGGTAGCCATCCTACTCGGTATCTCCCTACTCGGTACGGCCCAACTCGGCAATTCGTACCCCTAACACCATTTCTTACCAACCTTGCCCCTACTCGGGGGTAGCCCCCCGATAGTGTTGTTGCCTCTAGGGATAAAACAACAATACTTTGTGTAAGGATGATTCTATTGTTTACATTATGCACTTTACTTAATGCAATAATATGTTGCTTGCAACTTCATACCCAAAGTTTTCTTGGATTACGTTCTGAGGGTGGATTATTAGTCATAAATGCAGTTGGATTGCGGTTTATGTATCATGTTGTAATGCCCAAATAAAGCTCATAGTAATCATCGTGTCTTGCATATGCACTACGGTGCAACCTCTATCTCTATCATTGCCTAGTTGTAATTTGTTTACCCAGCATGTTATTTATCTACGGACCCCGGCACTAGTGAACTAGTGAACTATGGACCCCGGTCCATTCTTTTACACTGATAATACAACCTACTGCAAGCACTGTTCTTTTTACTGCAATCATTGTTCTCTTCTCATTTACTACAAACAAGCATCATTTTCCACACTATACGTCTAATCCTTTGCGTTACCAAAACCGGTGAGATTGACAACCTCGCTGTTTCCTTGGGGAAAAGCATATTGGCTGTGTTGTGTGCAGATTCCATGTTGCTGCTGAGCCTGGTAGTGCTCCCTACCAACATCAGCTATCAACAACCTTCAGAAGTGATTTCTTTCTCCTACTGGTCGATTAAACCTTGGTTTACTTCTGAGGGAAACTTGTTGCTACACTCTTCATACCTTCCTCTTGGGGTCTCCCAACGAATGAGTGGCCACACGCCATCAAGCATTTTTTTGGCGCCGTTGCCGGGGAGGAAGAGGATTTCTATAAGGGGATTCTTGTTTGCTTCTTTATATAAAAAACACAAAAAATAGTTCTTATTCTGTTTTTAATCTTGATAAAATGAGTAATCTTGAGAATACTAAGTTGTGTGACTTTACTAGCACAAACAACTATTATTTTATTTGTACACCTATTGCTCCTACTCCAGATTTTTATGAAATTAAACCTGCCTTGATAAATCTTGTTATGAGAGAGCAATTTTCTGGTGTTAGTACTGATGATGTCGCTGCTCACCTTAATAATTTTGTTGAACTTTGTGAGATGCAAAAGTATAAGGATGTAGATGGAGATATTATTAAACTGAAATTGTTTCCTTTCTCTTTGAGAGGAAGAGCTAAAGAATGGTTGCTATCTTTGCCTAAAAATAGTATTGATTCTTGGACTAAATGTAAAGATGTTTTCATTGGAAAATATTATCCTCGTGCTAAGATTATATCTTTAAGAAGTAGCATTATGAATTTTAAGCATCTTGATAATGATCATGTTGCTAAAGCTTGGGAAAGACTGGAATCTTTGGTAAAGAATTGTCCCACTCATGGACTGACTACTTGGAGGATCATCCAAATCTTTTATGAAGGTCTGAATTTTTCTTCAAGAAACCTTCTGGATTCAGCTGCTGGAGGTACCTTTATGATCATCACTTTGGGTGCTGCAACAAATCTTCTTGATGGTATGATGATAAATTATTCTGAATGGCACACTGAGAGAGCTCCACCAGGTAAGAAGGTAAATTCTGTTGAAGAAACCTCCTCCTTGAGTGATAGGCTTGATACTATTATGTCTATGCTTGTGAATAGTAAAAATTATGTTGATCCAAATAATGTTCTTTTATCCTCTTTGGTTGCTCAAGAAGAGCATGTTGATGTGAACTTCATTAAAAACAACAATTTCAACAACAATGCTTAAAGAAATAATTTTGGTACTAACAATTATAGGCCATATCCTTCTAATAATGATAAGTTTTATGCCAATTCTTATGGTAATTCCTACAACAACAATAGAACTCTACCCTCGGATCTTGAAAACATGCTTAAGAACTTTATTAGTACACAAACTGCTTTTAATAAATCTGTTGAGGAAAAGTTTGGAAAAATTGATGTTCTTGCTTCTAAAGTTGATAGCCTTGCTCTTGATGTTGATCTTCTTAAAATAAAGGTTATGCCTCATGATGTTAAAGAAAGAAAACTTTGAATGCCATTCAAGTTATAATTCATGATAATGTTAGGATATTGGCTGAATTGCATGTTAGGTGGGAAAGAGAAGATGACAATGCTAGAAAGAATAATATAACTAGATTTTGTACTATTACCACCACTAGTAAAACTGAAGTTTCAAATGCTAGTAAACCTCCTACTATTAATGGTAAAGTAATTGGTGTTGGAAATGTCTCCACTTCTTCTGTTAAACGTTTAAAATTGTCTAAAACCACTAAAATTGTTCCTGATAAAAATGTTGATTTTTTTTGAAATATGGGATACAATGGTCCCATTACCTTTGATAAAAATGATCTTGATTTTGATGATTGCAATATTTCTGAAGTAATTATGTTCCTACAAAAGCTTGCTAGAATTCCTAATGTAGTTCTATGAATATGGCTTTCACAAAACATATTACAAATGTTGTCATGCAAATTAGAGAAGAAGAATTAAAACGTGAAGCCTCTATCCCTAGGAAGTTAGAAGATGGTTGGGAGCCCATCATTAAAATGAAGGTGAATGATTTTTATTGTAATGCTTTATGTGACCTTGGTGCTAGTATCTATGTTATGCCTAAGAAACTCTATGATATGCTTGATTTACCACCTTTGGAACACTGTTATTTGTATGTTCGTCTTGCTGATAATGCTAGAAAGAAACCTTTAGGGAGAGTTGATGATGTTTTTATTACGGTTAACAATAACCTTATCCCCATTGATTTTATTGTTATGAATATTGAATGCAATGCTTCTTTTCCTATTGTTTTGGGAAGACTTTTTCTTAGAACTATTGGTGCTATTATTGATATGAAAGAGGGGAATACTAAATATCAATTCCCACTCAAGAAAGGTATGGAAAACTTTCCTATGAAGAGAATGAAGCTACCTTTTGATTCTATTATTATAACAAATTATATTTTGGATGCTTCTTCACTTGAAAATACTTGATTCTTGTTTTCTCGGCCTAGCTGAAAGGCGTTAAAGAAAAGCACTTCTTGGGAGATAACCCATGTTTTATTTTTTGCAATATTTTATTCTGTTTTCTTTGAGTCAAGGTGTTGTTTACTTCAGTAGCAACTCCTTTGTAAATCTTTACTTTTTCTAATTGGTGTACCAAGTAAAGTCTCTAGTGAAAGGTCGATGCTAGATTTGGATTTCTGCACGGGAACAGATCTTTGCTGTCCACCGTTTAATTCGCCATAATTTTCTAAAAAATTGGAACATCCTGAATTTTTTTGTGCGTGATCCTTATATATTTACGCAACTTTTCTTAGTTCAGAATTTTCTGATCTGAGCAACATAAGTGTCTCGAAAAAATTCGTCTTTACACACTGTTCTGGTTTTGACAGATTTTGCCTTTTTTACTTTGCATTCTCTGTTTTACTATGTTGAGTGGATTTCTTTGCTCCACAAAACATCAGTGGTTGTAGCTAAAATTTAGAAAGTATTGGTAATTCTTGTGTCAAGGGATAACATGTGAGTTTTTGATTATGCTCTAACCCTCTAATGAGAATTACTTTGAGTTTGGTGTGAAGGAAGTTTTCAAGGGTCAATAGAAGAGGACGATATAATATGATGAAGAAGAGTGAAAAGCCTAATCTTGGGGATGCCCCCGTGGATCATCCAAAAAAATTGCAAGAAGACTCAAGCGTCTAAGCTTGGGGATGCCCAAGGCATCTACTTCTTCATAAGCAACTTACCGAGTCACCTCTAGTGAAACTATATTTTTATTTAGTCACATCATATGTTCTTTACTTGGAGCATCTGTTCATTTTTGTTTTCTTTTATTTTCTGTAATAATCTTGGTTGGAACCCAACATTCTTGTGTGGGAGAGAGACAAGCTCCGCTTTTTCATATGAATACTCGTATTCTTCATTTATCATACTCGTCTTCTTTGTTTTTCATTTAGCTGTTGCAAATCCTTTTAGCTCCTCTTTTTCGTGCATCTCTTATTCAGAGTTGTTAGTTCTTGCAGAGTAATACTCTCTAGTTTCATTGATAAATTATTTGGATAGTTTTTGTTAAATAAAGTGATTGGTGTTGGAAAGCAAAAAATATTTCATGCTTATTACGGTGCAAAAGAAGCTTGTTTAGACTGGCTTAGTCTTTATCATGTCATGTTAGACATTATTGTAATTCTATGCTTAATAGTTATTGATGTAGCATGAATTGTCTCAGATATCTGAGAGTGCTTAATGTGCCATTGAAAGACATCATGAGATCGAAGCATATTGTTGTGGTATTCTCCTTTGAATGTTTTATTTGGTTGACTTGGCGCATGCTTACACCATGTTATGACTACAAATCAGTCACCTCTAGACTATATGATCATTTAGTTTTTGACTTGTAATATCATTTATGCTTTAATTAATAATGTTTTTATCGCTATGCATGATTATGGCCATTATTGCTCTCATAATTTATCGCTCCCAGTCTTTTGCTAGCCTTCACCTGTACTCAGTATGAGCTTTACTCGTGCATCCAACTCCCAAAAACCAAAGTTTGCCAAATGTGTCCACCATACCTATCTATATATGGTATTTAACCGCCACTCCAAAGTAAATTTCACATTTGCTACCTTTAAAACCTTCAAAATTATACTTGTTTTGGTCCCCTGTTTTAGCTCATGAGGACGTAAGTAGATGACCTTTGTTTCACTTGTTAATTGGACTTTACACACCTGGACTAGTGGCACATCCGCTTATCCAATTTGCTAGAAGATCTGGCAACGGGGTGCCCAGCCCCAAAATTTGGTTACTTCACAATTCTCTTCGCTATTTTTGCTTCTGATTTATCAGTTAAAACATAATTGTGTAAACAAAAGAGAAGAGGGATGATCTACTGACCTTAGTAGAAAGAACGTCCTTCAATGGGAGCCGCTCTTGTAAAGTCTAGTTAACTTGTGACATAATGTATTGTTTATTTACCATTCATTGACATAGACATACACCTCTCTTAAGAAAGTTGTTTTCAACACCTCAGTTTTAACCAAATAAAAAGCTCTAGCACATGAGATAATCCCTGCTTCCCTCTTCCAAGGGCCTTTCTTTTACTTTTATGTTGTGTCTTCATCTTCTAACTTTATGCACAATTAAGAGAGCATAGTTGTCATTCTGAGTATAATGTGCATCAGTCTCAAAGATTATTATTGATTGATTCATGATATGTTATTACTTGTTCTCAAATTATTTGTTTCTATTCGCCACTTGAACTTTGAAGGTGTACTGTCATTTATGTTTTGCTCTCACTTTAAGACAAGCGGAATACCACTTTCCTATGTTGTCTTTATGCTCGAAACAAACATATACCTTTCAGTAAATCATTATTCATGATCTTTTGTTTGTGTTACTTTTCATGTTGTAACATGGTTGCTAAGTTTCATTGTTAGAATTATATCTATCATGCCTATGTTTAGAGTACTATGATCTTAGCTTACAAATTCTTTTACAAACATGATGATCAAGATTATGTTGGTAGCATGTCACCTCAGAAATTATTATGTTTTTATCGTTTTACCTACATGAGGACGAGTAGAACTAAGCTTGGGGATGCTTGATACGTCTCAAACGTATCTATAATTTCTGATGTTCCATGTTGTTTTCATGACATTTGCTACATGTTTTCTATACACTTTATATCATTTGTATGGATTTCCTAGGACTAACCTATTAACAAGATGCCACAGCGCCAGTTCACTACCAAATTCCATGCGATCAGGGACGTATTGAGCGCAACGTTTCAATAACATCGCGTGTTTCCGTCGCGGATGGATGAGAAGTGGAGTTTGCTCTCAGCGTTTTGGTTTGGTCCGTCGCAGACTGGTTTTGCGCGATTTTTTTCTAGTTTTACGTCGCGGCTTTTCGTCTCTGGCCCATTAGCCCACTAAGAGCGCAGTTGCTTTCGACGAAACTGGCTTGATCACTTAGAACGTCGCAAATTTCCATCGGACACACATCCTGCCCTGTTTGACTCCTCTGACTGGCTACGACCGACCAGTTGATGCCTAGACCCCACTTGTCATCCATGGTAAATAAGCATGCGCATAATCTTCGAAATTAAGCATGCACATAATCTTCGAAATCATCACAGTTAACATTACAGTAAACAAGCCGTTTCTGAAACAAATCACAAAAAGATAAGGATAGACACCGGACCTAGCGTCCTAGCCAAGGGTGAGCCGCCGCGCTGCCGCATCTTCATTCTGCATCGAATGGCGGATCGCTTCCGCGGTGTTGGCCTCTATCTTGACAGTGAAAAGCCAGGCGAGCCTCGCTTGCGGGAGCTCTTCTGCCGCGAAACTCTCTAAGGACGCTAAAATCCCCGCCTGTATGTGGGGCCACTGTAGGGCCTCGTTGTGGAACTCGACGGCGAGATACTCCTCCTCTTCTTCCTCCTCGACGTCTGAAGGCGCGATGGGTGGAGCCGGAGGTGGTGGTGCGCGGGACGAGTTGGCCTGATGCACCTCGCGTCGGTACGCCTCGCGGGAACGCGCACGCTCCGCGCCTTGCACGCTGCGCCAGGGAAAGTACATGTGGATCTGCTGCTGGCGGCCCTCCTCGCGATGGCCAAACATGGTACCGGTGGATCTGCACATAGCGAAGTTTGGGAGTAGAGAGGTGTGGCACAGACGGACAGTTTGGGAGTAGAGAGGAGAGCGTTCTGCGCCCAAATGGGGAGCCGCTGCATTATCCACAGTTTGGGAGTGGAGAGGAGAGCTGACCGGGTATCCCACGCGGCGAGTGTCAACCAAATTACCGAATATATAGGAGATCTAAATCATAAAATGCACTCCGAAGTGGAAATGAATTGACATGGTTTTACATTTGCAACAATGGATACCCTAGTACTAATACTAATATACTGCATCCTCGCCCTCTTCGATGTATGTTCTGCGCCATCATCGCGGTTACATGCACTCTGAAACATAGGAGATTTATAATAAACTGAAATTAGCATCACAAAAGGTTCAACAACAGGTCCACATTTAACCAGAACTTTTTTTACGCCAACATCCACTCCGAAGCCACATCCACAGGTTCACATCATCCACCAGATATTTTCCTATGCCAGCATGCATTACGAAGCCACATCCAGAGGTTCACATCATCCACCGGAACTTTCCGAAATCGTGTCCACAGAAACACTTGTAAAAAAGCATCATACATGTTTAGCACATCTACAAAAAAGAAGTAGATATACTTCCAAACATACAAAGATGAGTGACAAAACTGCCTCACGTGTACAAATGACACAAGTACAGAGGTGATAAACCACTAGACCCGGTGGCATAAACAAGCTACTAGGTTCTTGTAAACGCTACTAGGTCTAGAGGAGTCTCCCTATGCATTTTACATTGCACAGTTTAATCATCGGCACTCTGATCAAACACACATATGGCACTCTTTCTTCTATGGTACGCCAACTGTTGGAGACATTGCTGCATATTAATCATCGGCAGAGAACCAAGCCTAAATAGGGGCCTCATAGTAAAGAAGCACACACAAATCAATGAAATCATCGAACACTTGACAAGGAATATGCAGAACCAATATGGCTCATGCATTACAGACAAAATCATAATTGGGGCCTCATAGTAAAGAAGCATACAGAAATCAATCTGATCATCGAACACTTACCAAGGAAGATGCAGAACAAATGTAGTTGTACACAACACTAGGTAAGTGCCAATATCTCACCGAGAGAAGGAGCAGAGTTTAATCATCAGCACACAGAATAGAGAAGGAACATAAAATAAGCAAGCCTCGTACATACATTGCAAAGAAAGTCCAAAGGGTCAAGCTCCACAGGACCAGGGAGCATGAACAAACAATGTCCGTGTAAACGCTACTAGGTACTGGGGAGTAATCCTTTGGATTTTAGCATTGCACAGTCTAATCATCGGCACAGGCAACAGCTAGACTCATTGGCAAGCATTGCAGCTTGACAGAATCTAATTAAAGAGCAAAGTAGTTTTACCTCATTCCATAATCTTGGAAGAAACTTAGAATGTATCTCAACTTCACATTGGTGTCCTTCGCACTCTCCAACACAGTGTCTTTTCCCCTATTGAGCATGTCACACTTCTCTTCGGCTACTTTCAAAGTTTTCTTCGCACTCTTCAGCTCAGAATCAAACTTAGTAACCAAGCCATGCATGATCATACAGCTTCCCTTTTGTTCCCGCAATTCCAACTCAAGTGCTAGCATTTTTGAAGCTTTCATCGCCCTATCCAGCCTGTCCTCGCAGCAGACGAAACAGATTAGCTTCTCAGCGCTGGTCTCAACTGACTGCTACACCAATTTCTGAATTTCAGTACGCGACATGCTGCAGAAATCGCAGCCTGCACTCATATGCTGTTTACCTCGGCTCTTTGAATAACAGGGGGCTTTGCAAGCTCCGAGGCCTTGTTCAGTTTGATATCCATTTGGGTGCGGGAAATGATCTCTGAGGGCCCTGTAATGGTAGAGTGAGCTAGATCCATGCCCGGTGGTAACTTAAAACATCAACAGTGACCTACATCCACCGGTATTTAACCTACATCCGCCGGTATCAAACCTAGATCTGCCAGCATATAACCTACATCGCATCGTTTGGTTGAGGATGGGGAAGGGAGGGAACCAGGGCTTACCAGTCATTGTTTGAGAACAACGCCGAGGACGGGGGGAGGGCGAAGCTGTGGCAGCCACCGTTGGGGCGGGAGGGAGAAGTGGAGGCTTTCTGTGGAGGTCGCTTTCAGGGGAGGAGTAGCCGAGTGGGCGAGGAGCGCGGTGGTGCAGATTTGGCGCGCAGACACTGGCGAGTGGGACCCTGCGTGAGGCTGTTTCCGTGTAGATCTGATCGCATTTTTATTCTACTTCTTCGGATTCTTCTTTATTTTAGTTAGCAAATAATTGCAAACTAAGACAGTGCCTAGTGGTGGGGAGGGGTTGTTTTCCACACACCATAGATCGATTTTTGTTACTCACATTTGTGATGTTGCACCAACTATTGGCTTGTTAGGCATGATCCAGTCGTAAATGGATGTCAAAATTCATTGATCGACCGGATCAATGAGTTGTCGTATCCACTTATTACGAAATCATGCCTAATAAGTTTTTTGATATCCTTAAAACATGATCGGGTTAAGAAACATACTAATATAATATACATATTAGGTTCTTACATACCAACATGATAGAGGTTCTTTAAAAGTTCTTACTACGCGCACACCAGACGACACTACCACAAGTAAGAGATATAACACACACAGCGTGCAAGCTGCAACAACGAGCCCATCAGCAGCAGCTACATCATGTACTGCCGCTTCCGAGCCTTCATCGCCCTCCTGGCCTCGTTGGAGTAAGCCCGAGGAGGAGGCTGTGCACGACCTGCGAGGATATCCTGCGCAAGCAGCTTCTTCAAGAATACGCTGTGGGCAGCGTGCTTGGCCCTAACATGGGCCGCACGACTGTTTGCGCCATTTCCCACACTGACGGCATGTCGGATCAAGCTGTGGCGTTGTTGGCTATGTTTCTCACACAGAAGGGGCAGAACAAGTTGCCGTAACAACGGTACCGAATGGTGGCCGCCTGCAGCTTCCTCGGGACATGTCTGCTCTTCGCATTCATAGAGTCCTCATCTGAGCCGACTTCCAGATCTTATTCCTGCAAATTTGCAATAAAATAAAAGTTAGCAACACAATCTTATTGGCAAAAGAGTAATATACCTAACCAGATCACAAAGAACATAAGGAAATAGTTCTTCATTTATTTGCATACACTTCATTAAGTAACTTATTTAGCAGATGCGCTCTAAAGAGGACATCAATGTTGAGAAAAATGTGTCGAATTTTATACAACATCACAGTTTTCACTATATATATTTGGTGAACTAATGCACAAAAACAGATAATAACACATCAGAAATTCATAGATGATCTAAGATAATATTCAACATATTAATATTCTAATCAGGACATGTTATTATACATTACCAGATCACCAATATCATACAAAAATCGTTCTTTAATTATATGCATAAACTGAATCAAGTAATTATCATGCACGAGGGTACAATATGTGTCAAGAGTGTCTGCGAGGCAAAATAACTACACAAATTGAAAATGTTTCCAAAAAAACTTAGAATCCCTAACTCACATGCATGCTAACATGCACAAAAAAACTAGAAGCCATAAGAACAGATGTAACTACAAACCTCTGAATCCCGAATACAAAAAAACCTGCAAACCCTAGTACAGATGCAAATACAACCTCTGAATCCCTAAAATACAAAAAACCTGCGAACCCCTAAATACAGATGCAACTACAAACCTCTGAATCCCTAAAATACAAAAAAACCTGCGAACCACTAAGTACATATGCAACTACAAACCTCTGAATCTCGAATACAAAAAACCTGCGAACCCCTAAGTACAGATGCAACTACATACCTCCGAATCTTGAACTTGTGTGTACAAAAAACCCTCGAACCCCTAGGTACAGATCCAACTACAAACCTTTTAATCTCGGATACAAAAAACCTCGAACCCCTAAGTACAGATGCAACCGCAAACACCAGAATCCCAAACTTGTATATAAAAAAAAAACCAAAGTATACATGCAGATACAAACACTAGAAGCCCGAACTTGCATTCACAAACCCTGGATCTTTGACAATAAACTAAGCCGAACTGGACATAGATACCTCACGGTACTGGTCGTCGACGTCCTCGTCGAACGCCCGGGGATCCCCGTAGGGATCAGCCAGATCTGCCAGGAGAGGGAAAGCTGCAGGCGCCTCCACCGCGGCAGGAGCATGCGGTGCACTCGAAGCGCCATGGTCGGCCGACGAACCTTCTGTGGTGACTTCAGTGGCCATGACGACATCCTGCGGCTGCGACGAACTGGAACCGCCATGGGCGGCTCCTGCGGCGACGACAACAGAAGGGACGACGCCGTCCTTCTCCTACTTCGAACCTTCCATTCTGCAAAACCGCCTCGCGGTTGTGCGCTCGGCAGTTGGGCGAGAAGGAGGGCTGGAGGACGATGCGGCCGGGGCAGAGTTGGTTTTTTTGCTAGAAAAGCGGGGTGGATGGGCGAGAGAGGCGATGCGACCGGAGATTTATATACTGAGTGCCGTTTCTACTGGTCGCCATGATGTGTGCGCATGCATGGTGGGAACGTGCCGGCTGACTTCGTCAATATAAAATGATGTTACATTTAGTCACTGGCAAGTGGGGCCTGGGGCGCTTCGAGGCCACCAATCAGTGATTCAAATTCACCACAAAGCTCACCCCACCAAGTCAGCGAATATCAAAGGCTCTATCGTACGTGTAGAAAAGATGATACCGTTTTATACGTGTACGCGTACAAAACGATATGGCACGTGTTTGGTTGCGAAACGTGGTACCAATCTTTGCCAAGTTCACTATAAATAATGGAGAGTTTAGAATGGTACGTGCCAACACAACTACCATGTGTATGCAGCCAAGGTGACGAACATGTGGTTACGTGCCAACACGCCTTGGACATGCACACGGCGTCGTGCAGGTGGTGGTTCGCCTGCCGCGCGTAATGGCGACGACGGGACGCGACCTGCACCAGGCGGCGGGATGGTGCTTCGCCTCTGCCGCACGCCTAGAATTAACGCGGTATGCAGGCTTCCCGGCTCCCAAACGGCGCCAGGGCCATTGCGGTTTGCATGTCGCCGCCATTTACTCCGACGTGACGTGTGCTCCGACGCGTGCACCGACGGCGTGGCGAAGCCACACAAGAGTTGGGTCAATTGACTACACAGATTTTCTCAATAGTACAAAGCAAGGATCATGCAACAGAATGTTTAAATAGGTGTATTTGACTACACAATTTCGCATAGACTACACAGAGTTTGAGTCCTTGCTTCGCCACAGCCGACGCGTCCTCGCCATAATCTCCCCCATCGCCACGCGGCTTCCCCTCTATCGACGATGCCATGTCGCACCGCTGATGCTGGCAGAGTTAAATCCTTTCTCTGCGTTGTTGGGAACCCCAATAGGGAGGTGTGATGAGCACAGCGGAAGAAGTTGTCCCCTTAGTTAAGAACCAGGGTTATCAATCCAGGAGGAGAAAGAGAATCTTCGGAAGGTTGATGCCACTAACGGTGGTGATGGCGCTTCACCGGTGTCAGCAACAACGTGGAACCTGCACACAACACAATCAAAATACTTTGCCCCAACGGTATAGTGAGGTTGTCAATCTCACCGGTCTTGCTGAAAACAAAGATTAGACGTATAGTGTGGAAAAACAGTGTATGCTTGCAAAAATTAAAGAGAGCAGGAAATCGTTCTGTTTTGTTTAACGGTGTGGAAAAATGGACCGGGGTTCGTAGTTTCACTAGTGGTGTCTCTTCATAAAAGATAGCATGCTGGGTGAACAAATTACAGCTGGACAATTGACAAATAAAGGTTGCACCGTAGTGCACAATATGACATGAAGATTACTATATTATTTAGTGCGGGCATTACAACAAGATACATAGACCGACATCCATCTGCATCTATGACTAATAATCCACCCTCAGGTTATCATCCGAACCCCCTCAGGTATTAAGTTGCAAGCAACAGATAATTGCATTAAACAAAGTGTGTAATGTAAGCAATGATTCTGCACGTGGGCACTCTCACCGATGTTTTCTCTCTAATGGCAACAACACATCCTCCCCCTTCACGTTTCTGTCACTCGAGCAAGCAACAGGGAGGCATGAACCCACTATCGAGCATAAAATACTCCCTCGTGGAGTCACTAACAATTACTTGGCCAGAATAACCACTAGCAACGGAGAGCATGCAAGATCACAAATAACACATGCAAATAAAGACTATAATCAACATGGCATAAGGTCAATATTCATCGGATCCCAGCAAACACAGCACAGAGAATTACATAAGATCAATCTCGATCATCATAGGCAGCTCACGAGATCTAAACATGGAGGCATATGAGGAGAAGACACCCATCTAGCTACAGCTACGAACCCGTAGTCCAAGGATGAAATACTCACGCGTCACTCCGGAGGCAGGCATGGTGATGAAGAGCCCTCCGGTGATGATCTCCTCTCCGGCAGGGTGCCGGAAACAGCTGCAGAACCCCCCCTGATCTGGGGTTGACGGTGACGGCTGCTGCGGAACTTTTTTGGGGATTTTGATCAGGTGTTTAGGGTATTCCCTCCGGGGGGGCTTAAATAGGCGAAAGGGCGAAGGCGGTGGAGGCTGGGGGCCCACACCCATAGCTGGCGCGGCCAGGGCGCGCCACCCTATGGTGTGGCCCCCCTGCTGCCCCTCTTTGGTTCCTCTTCGGTCTTCTGGATGCTTCCGGGGAAAATAGGACTTCCGGGCTTCGAATTTCCCAATTCCGAGAATATTTCTAGAACAACTTTTCTGAAACTAAAAAACTGCAGAAAACAGGGAACTGGCTCTGTGGCATCTTGTTAATAGGTTAGTCCGGAAAACGTATAAAAATGCTATAAATAAGGGAGAAAACATGTAGCAATTGGCAAAATATTATCATGGAGCATCAGAAATAAGGTATACATTTATGGTGTATCAAGCATCTCCAAGCTTAGTTCCTACTCGTCCTTGAGTAGGTAAATGATAAAACAGTAATTGCTGAGGTGACATGATACTAACACAAACTTAATTAATCTAATATAAAAGCATATGCACGCTGAGATCATAAGACTTGAAACACAGGCATGATAAATAAAACTTTAATAATAAAGCATAGCAATTACTTTGCATCACGAAAAGTAACTCAAATAAAGGATCATGAATAATAATGCAAAGAAAGGTAAACGTTTGTTTCAGGTATAGAGAAAGCATGACAAAGTGATATTTCGATAGTCCTTAAAAGTGGGGCAAAACATAAATGCCAGGACACCTTCAAAATTCAAGAGGAAGACTAGAACAAATAATTTAAGAACAAATGATATCACATCATGAAGTAATTATTGATGTTTATGGGACAAATGCACATAGAACTCAGAATGGCAAAAATGCTCTCTCAACTATGCATAAAGTTAGAAGGTGGAGACCCAACATAAAAGTAAAAGAAAAGCCCTTCGCAGAGGGAAGCAGGGATCACTCATGTGCTAGATCTTTTATTTTATTAAAAAGAGGTATTAAAAGTTTGACACTCCTCCCATCCATCTTTCATAAACCATGGCTAACCGAATCCTCGGGTGCCTGCCAACAATCACATACCGTGGAGGAGTGTCTATATTTTGGGAGATGTATGCTAGTGTCAACGAATGGTAAACAGAAAATACAGTACGTCACAAGTCAACTAGATTCACAAGAGCGGCTCCCATGGTGAAGGACGCAACTGGTGTAGAAGGTCATCCCTCTTTCTCTTTTGTTTACACAATTATGCTTTGACTGATAAATCAGGGGCAAAAATAGTGAAATGCATTAATTTTGGGCTGGGCACCCCGCTGCCAGCTCTTCTATCATTTGGATAACCGGATGAAGCCACTAGTCCAGGGTGTGAAATCCAATCAACAAGTGAGATAAATATTCTCTATTTACGTCCTCATGAGCAAAAACAGGAACATAAAGCAGGAGTAATTTTGAAGGTTTTAAAGGTAACACACGAGCAATTTACTTTGGAGTGGCAGTTAAATACCACATGTAGGGTAGGTATGGTGGACACAATGGAAATTTTTTGGTTTAAGGGAGTTTGGATGCACGAGTAGAGCTCATACTCAGTACAGGTGGAGGCTAGCAAAAGACTGGGAGCGACAAATCAAGAGAGCATAAGAGCCATAATCATGCATAGAGACATAAGAATCATTAATTAATACATAAGCAGTATCACAAGTTCAAAAACTAAGTGGTAATGGAGGCTATTGGTGACTGGTTTGTAGTCATAAACATGGTGTGAGCATGCGCCAAGTCAACCAAATAAAACATTCGAAAGAGAATACCATATATTGATGCATTACTATGACAAGAACAACTCATGAATCTTTCAATACATATTAAACACTCTCAGCTATTTGAGGCTAATCATGCTACTCAATAAACACAAGGATTTAAAACTAAAATAACATTTAGCATGGCATGAAAAAGTCCTAGCCACAGTCTATACAAGCTTCTACTAGTACCGTTATAGATTCTACTTCAAGCAGCAGTTTTCGTTTCTCCCAACAAGCACCATACAAAACATGATTTAACAAAAATACTCTTTATGATACAGCAAGCAAACATGAGAGTAATAACATAATACTAATAAAACTAACAGCTCTAATAAGAGATGCATGCAAAATAGGAGCTGAATAAATGCAGCAGCTAGACAGAGATTAAGCATACAACGTATTCTCAAGAAAAAGCGCATCGTGTCACTCTCCAATAAAATAATGCTGGGGTCCAACCAAGCTTATTATGGAAGTAAAAAAACAAACTGAAATCAAAAGAAAAAGCAAACTGAAAATAAAAATAAAAGACGCTCCAAGTAAAACACATAAGATGCGACCGAATAAAAATATAGTTTCACTAGAAGTGACTTGATAATTTGTTGATGAAGAAGGGGATTCCTTGGGCATCCCGAAGCTTAGACACTTGATTATTCTTGGAATTTGCTTGGATGTACCACCAGGGCATCCCCAAGCTTAGGCTTTTCACTCTTCTTTATCACATCATATTATCCTCTTCTCTTGATCCTTGAAAACTTCCTTCACATCAAAATTCTCACAATCTTCATTAGCAACGTTAGTGCAATTGAAATAATAAATCCACATGGTTCAGTTTCAACACAAGTATAACACTTAACAACACATTAGATACTATCACAACTTCTTTCAAAACTCTTTTTCTCAAAATAACACCAAAAGAAAAAGATTAAGATGCAAATGCGATAAATGGCAGAAATATGTCAAAAATAGAACATCAGGTAAAGATCGATTTTTTTAAAACATCTTATGTTATTCAAATCAAAACGTGTTCTTCTAGAAAACGTTGCGTATATAACTCAGGATAAAGCACAAAAAATCTCAGGTCAATTTGAATTTTCTGTGATTTTTATCGAAATTTACAATGGACAGCAGAAATCTGTTTCCTGCGCAGAAATCCGAAATATAGGCTCAACTTTCCACTAGTGGCTTTACTTGGCTCAATAAAAATTCAAAAAAAAAATGTACAGAGGGGTTCCTAAGGAAATAGAAAACACCCAGGTGCAAGCACACCAAAGAAAACAAAGGAAAACTGAAAGAAAACAGAGAAATAAAACGGGTTGTCTCCCGGTAGCGCTTTTCTTTAAAGCCTTTCAGCTAGGCATGGAAAAATCAACTCAAGTATTTTCATGTGAAGAAGCATCAACATAAATACCAATAACTCTCTTTTTGCTCCTCTTACCCTTCTTCTTAACCTTCTTCTTGGGTTGGGGGAACGTGTGTTCACATGGTGTGAAGGTAAATTTTAATGTACCATTCCCCACATCTATTACTGCCCCCAGGAGTTTCAGCAGGGATCTTCCAAGCGTAATTCTTCCTTCTCCTACACATTCAATAACAAGATAATCAGTGGATATGGTACTTACCATGATTTTTGTAAACACTCCTTCAGCTATCCCAATGGGAAATATAGTGGTATTATTAATGAGAGGAATTTCTTCTCCTCCATCAGCTAGCCCCCAAAGGTTCAAAGATTCATAAATTTCCTTAGGCATAAGACAAAATTCAGACATGATATCACAACGAGCATGAAAAGTTTCTCCATTTATAACAACTTTAACCAAAGTGATCATATTTGTTGACTCAAAATTTAATTGTACATGATCAAGATGTTCACGAATTTGGCTATATCCCTCTTTTAAGATAGACATATGTGATTCAAGAGTATTTAATCTAGCATAAATATCTGCAAAGGCTTTATCAGAACTACTGGGTAAGCTGTAGGTTTCAATTAATTTTCTTATAGCACTGAAAGCTTGATCTCTATCACAACTAAGGAAATCACCTCCGACCACAATATCCAAAGCATATCTATAACAAAGAACAAGACCAAAGTAAAAACTACGAAGAAGCAGATTTAAAGTCATTTTAGGTTCAACTTTGCAATAGGAATCAAAAGCTCGAGACCAAGCTTCTTTGAAGTTCTCATCATTCCCTTGTTTGAAAGTAAAGATAGTTTCCTCTGGTGACATAATGACAGAAACAAAACTAGACATAAAAGCAAGCAAATAAATAACAACTATGAAGTAAACTATTTTTTGTGTGTTTTCAATATAGAGAAACAAACTAAATTTTTGTGTTTTTGATATAGAGAAATAAAAACAAGACAATAAAAACTAAATAATGAGATTGAGAGTGAGAGACTCCCCTTGCCAGAAGACTTCCTTCTCCCCGGCAACGGCGCCAGAAAAATCATTGATGCTGGCAGAGTTAAATCCTTTCTCTGTGTTGTTGGGAACCCCAAGAGGAAGGTGTGATGAGCACAGCAGAAGAAGTTTTCCGCTTAGTTAAGAACCAGGGTTATCAATCCAGTAGGAGAAAGAGAATCTTTGGAAGGTTTATGCCACTGACGGTAGTGCTGGCGCTTCACCGGTGTCAGCAACAATGTGGAACCTGCACACAACACAATCAAAATACTTTGCCCCAACATTACAGTGAGGTTGTCAATCTCACCGGTCTTGCTGAAAGCAAAGATTAGACGTATAGTGTGGAAAACAATATATGCTTGCAGAAAGTAAAGAGAGCAGGAAATTGTTGTGGTTTGTTTAACAGTGTGGAAAAATGGACCGGGGTTCGTAGTTTCAATAGTGGTGTCTCTGTAAAATCCCAAATTTTGCTACAATAGGGTATGTGGTGTTGTTCATATCATACATGCATGAAACCACAAATTTAAGCAATGTTTGAAGCTAATTTAAATTGTGAATTTCAATGGTTTGAGAAAATCTCACAAACTGTACTTATTTTGGTTTCCAAAATGTTGTATTGAAAAATATTTCGTTTACACCAAAACAAAACTTGGTTTGGTTGGAAATTTCATAAGCTTTCCAAAAGTTAGTTTTGCCAAATTTTTACTTTGCAAAAAGGCCCTCAAAACAAGGTTTTCTGTTCTGTTTTTCTTAGAGAGAAGGACCTCCTGGTAAATTTTAGAAACTCTAGGGGGTTTTCCAAAATCGGCCTTTTCTTTTCCTTTCTCTTTCGTCTCCGGCCAGAAGGACGAGAGTGGCGTCGAGGTGGCCTTGCCACCTCCTGCTTCCCGAGCAGACGAGGGGGATGAGGACCCCTGGAGGCGTCTGAATCGCTCTCGCTACGCGGAAACCGCACCCGAACCCCTCCTCTCTCCCTCTGCTCCTCCCCACACGTCCGGAACCCTAGCTTGATGGCGATCCAGCGTCGCCGTCTCTCTGAGCATCCCCTGCTCCCGCCAAGCCACGAGGAGAAGCACAATCGTCACCTCCTTCGCCTCGAGCACTCCCGTGAGCTGGGATGGACGGAGCCGCGCAAATTCGACCCGTCTTCCTCGGCTTCGGTGAAGCTCCGCCACGAAAACGCCGCCATCTCCGGCCTCCTCCACTCCAATTGACTGTCCGCACGCATCAAGGGTGAGGCCCTACCCCTCTGGATAGCCCCGTCCTTCTTCTCGTGCACCGGAACGTTGTCGCCGCCGTCTCCCGTAAGCGCCGCCGTAGAAACCTCGACGCCGGCGAGCCCTCGGCACCTATTAGAGGGCGGCGCTGCCACCTTTAGGTTCGCCTGCGCGTGCCAGTCCCAACGCGCCTACCCGCGCTTGCCGGGACGGCCGGAATCGCCGCCGACGTCCGTGTTTGTCCCCGGCCGGCCACCGGATGACGTGGGGGTGACGTCATCATGACGTCACCTGGACACGTGGTTGCTCCAGGATATTCGGAGTTTTAGGGCGTGTTCGGATCTCCTCCACTCTTCTGAAATCCGTCGATCTGGCTCCTCCCACGCCAAAACTGCTCTTACGGCGGAGCAATTCTTGTTCGGTGCTGCTCTGCTCCTCTAGTGGGCCGTAAGCCCAACTTGAGCCAGTTTGGCCTGCTCTGTACTAGTTGATTTGGTCTACTAGCTGGGTTCGATTCCCTGCTCTGTACCATCCAGCTCGCAAGCGTGTTGCTGCAGGGACGGGATATGCGCTCGCCGGAGAAGGGATTGGTGGCAGATGGGACCGGACTGGAGGCTGCTCGGGAGGGCGAAGTCGTTGTGGAGGATGTCGGCGTCGGGGCGGAGGTCCACGGGGACGGGGCGGCGGCGGGTCACGAGCTGTGGCGGAGACGTACAGGAATGGGGCGGCGGCGTGACACGAGCCATGGCGGCGGCGGTAAGTCGAGCAGACAGGAGTGACCTCGCTCTGTTTCTCCTCGATCTGTTTCGGGAGAGATGAGGATATACGACCGTGGTGGGAGTCGCTCGGGAAAGAACGAACCGTTTTCTTCCTCTCACTTGGCGGTGGCAATATGGTGTAATTATCTCCTGCTCCGCGATGGACTGCTCCGCAGATTTGCGGAATAGGTGCTCCGCTATTTACACACAAAAATCGGCCCGATCCGCGGATCCAGCTCTGTGGAGCTCGCATGTTCGGCGCAGCTCCGGGCTAGAGCACCAAGAAGCTGGAGCGTGGAGGACATCCGAACACGCCCTTAGTTAAATAAAATGTTTAATTTGACACGTGGGCCCTCTCTTATTTTAAATTACAGAAAATGAGTTAATTTGGTAAATTTAATAACTTCTGTTATATTACTCAGAAAAATAAAGTAAAAATATGGTTTTATCAGAAAAATGTAATCTACCCAAATATACCATTTTCACACATGTTTGAGAAAGTCCAAAAATGAGTTTTTATTTAATGTTGTTTAATCATTTAAAAATAGAAAAATAAGTTTTTATTCACCAAAATTAGAAAATTAAAAGTTATATATATCAAATTGCTCAAAATGACAATTGGAATCTAGATATGGTGTTTTCAAACCTATTTGAGCTTTTAAAATGGTACCTACTTCCATAATCACTCGAATTGCCCTCCGGGGTCCATTTCGGGCAAACTTCAGTAAAAGTGCATATTTTCCATATGAACCCTAGCAACCCAACGAACATGTTTAGGGCTTTATTTAAGTGCATTAATTTGCTCATGCATACATATTGCGCATTGCATCGATTCCATGGTTGATTTTTCTTCTTTGTTTCGGTGTTGTTTCCCTCTCGGTAGAGCGTGACTCCGAGGATAAGGCCAACAACTCCATGGTGAATACTTGATCTTAACCGACAAGTCAATCACTTATCCGAGAAGACATTTCTATTGGTTTTCTTATAACCAAGGCAAGCATAACCTCTTATCTGCTCATATATGCTTTCCAACAACATTTGATTCTCGTACTTTGCATTCGATTCCAAAGTATTTGATGCTAGTAGATATAGTTCACCTATATACTGCATTGCCTCAATATCCTGATCCACTGTTCCTAGCTGCCATAGAATTGCTTGTGTGCATCGCTAGAGCCTCATATCTGCTTCGCTTAATCATACATGTTTGTTTACCTCTGCTCCATCCGGTTGATGAATCAGAGCTGTGATAACCTAGTAAGATATGATGACGTGGTGAGATGAGCATTGTGTGGTTAACCTGACTAAGACGAGGACGGGAGGCCACTTGGGAATTGGTTCTTTGTCCTGTACTTGCCAACCCTAGTATTAAGGTCTCGCCATGGAAAACAAGACTAAGCGTGCAACCACATGCGCGAGCCAATGAACCTCGCTCGACTAACTAACTTGTTTGGCCACATCCATGAGTCACGTAGTTTGCTATTTCCATCTGCGTGTGAGTCAGAAAATGATTTGGAGAAAAACTAGGGCGCGACCGGGACAAGTGATGGACGTACACGGATCTTGATCCCGACTCACAGAACAGGTGCCGTCAGGAGGTGGCCAACTCCCTGTTGACGGGGTGGCCCTGTTTGGGTTGACTCATGGATAGGGTCGAGCAAGGTAAAGGTCGGAGCCAGCCACCCTCTGCCGCGCTCCATGGAAGAGCGTACATGTGGCGCTAAGAGTCGGAGGGTATGTGTGGGTAAAGTGTACCACTCCGCAGGGATAAATCTTTCGGAAAGTCGTGTCCATGGTTAAGGACGACTGGGTGAATGTCACGTGGCCATAGATAACTTGAACGTGACGTAAAAGATGTTGACAATGATTGAAGGGTGCCTCCTCGGATATGCCGAGAGGGGTGATCCTTGTACCATGAGATAGTGTGGGGATGAGAAGGACTTGGTGGAATAAAAGAAGATGATGATCTCAGTAGTTGAGTAGCTTTCTCATCTGTTTTGAAAAACATTCTATGAGACGTGCTATTCTTCCTCGATTTGAAAAACAAAGATTGCTTTATGCAAATCAGCCTTCATAAAACCCTTTCTGAAGATAGCAGATATATAATAGGTTAACTAAGTCTTGTTGAGTACCTCCCGTACTCAGGTTTGCTTAATTTTTGTTCAGGTGGAGTTCCTCACTTCGGTGATGATTCAACGTGTACATCGACGAGTAGTTTGGGGTTCCCAGGTAGCAGCCTGGAATCTATGGGCTGGGACTTCGCCTTATGTTGCGGCCTCTTAGGCCTTTTTGGTTCTTGTTGATTAGCAACATAATTTTCCTTCCGTTGTCTGATGTAATGTTGGGTCGTGTGACCTCTGCTTGTAAGCTATACTCTAGTAACACCTGTTTAATACAGCTTCATGTCTAGAGTCCTGCTTTGATCGGTTGTTGGTTTCGAGATCATTGTTATACAGTTTTGGCTATGCCTGCATAGTTGTCGCAGTCGAGGGGTTGTGGAGCCGATGATCCATGTCCGAGCCCGCTTGCCGATGTGATTCGGCCTGGGGCGAGGTAACCCCAGTAACCCTCGATTGTTGTTGCACTTTCTGGACACATAGCAACTCTGTATAGCTTTGGTCCCGTTTCCTTCAGTTTCATACGATTCGTGGACGCTTTGATATGCATAGTTGGTTATGACTAGCATGGGTACAAGGAGTAGTAGACTGGGGATCCGGACTACGTGCCGGTGAATCCAGTCTGCCTGCCGTTGTTTGTTGCGGCCGGGGCTGGTAACCCTGAAGCCCTTGTGAGTCCATGGCTAGGAGCACATAACAGTATGTATATCTCTGGGTCCGGGGTCGTGACAGTCTCTCCATAAAAGATAGCATGCTGGGTGAACAAATTACAGCTGGGCAATTGACAAATAAAGGTTGCACCATAGTGCACAATATGACATGAAGATTACTATGTTATTTAGTGCGGGCATTACAACAAGATACATAGACCGACATCCATCTTCATCTATGACTAATAATCCACACTCAGGTTATCATCCGAACCCCCTCGGGTATTAAGTTGTAAGCAACAGATAATTGCATTAAACAAAGTGTTTAATGTAAGCAATGATTATGCACGCGGGCACTCTCACCGTTGTGTTCTCCCTAATAGAAACAGCATATCCTCCCCCTTCATGTTTCTGTCACTCGAGCAAGGCAACAAGGAGGCATGAACCCACTGTCGAGCACAAATACTCCCTCTTGGAGTCACTAACAATTACTTGGCCAGAATAACCACTAGCAACGGAGAGCATGCAAGATCACAAATAACACATGCAAATAAAGACTATAATCAACTTGGCATAAGGTCAATATTCATTGGATCCCAGCAAACACGGCACAGAGAATTACATAAGATCAATCTCGATCATGATAGGCAGCTCACGAGATCTGAACATGGAGGCATATGAGGAGAAGAAAACCATCTAGCTACAGCTACGAACCCGTAGTATAAGGATGAACTACTCACGCATCACTCCGGAGGCAGGCATGGTGATGAAGAGGCCTCCGGTGATGATCTCCTCTCCGGCAGGATGCCGGAAACAGCTTCAGAACCCCCTCATCTGGGGTTGATGGTGACGGAGGCTGTTGAACTTTTTCGGGGATTTTGATCAGGTGTTTAGAGTTTTCCATCCGGGGGGCTTAAATAGGAGAAAGGGCGAAGGCGGTGGAGGCCGGGAGGCCCACACCCATAGCTGGCGCGGCTAGGGGGGCCGCGCCACCCTTTGGTGTGGCCCCCCTGCTGCCCCTCTTTGGTTCCTCTTTGGTCTTCTTGATGCTTCCGGGGAAAATAGGACTTCCACGCTTCGTATTTTCCAATTCCGAGAATATTTCTAGAACAACTTTTCTGAAACTAAAAAACAGCAGAAAACAGGAAACTGGCTCTGTGGCATCTTGTTAATAGGTTAGTCTAGAAAATGTATAAAAATGCTATAAATAAGGGAGACAACATGTAGCAATTGGCAAAATATGATCTTGGAGCATCAGAAATTAGGGATACTTTTATGACGTATCACCCGCCTCCATACTTCGTGGGTGACGTTCTCCCAGCAGGCGGCGCGCCGTGGGCTAGACCCGCCGTCAGACAACGAAGGGAGTGGCGACGACCCCTTTGATTGGGGTACAACGAGGAGGCGGATGGGGAGGAGGAGCCGGAGCTGCCACAGCAGGAGGTGGCGCAGGAACCGGAGCAGCGCCCTCCGTTGTGGCCTGACCAGGTGGTGGCGTACAACTCGTTTGCCACATGGCGCAACGAGGAGGCGTTTCACCGGGTCCGATCGGGGTTCGAGAAGGCGTGGTCAACCGCCGAGGCTGTCGCCATTCAAGCTTCCATCGAGACCACCCGGAGGGAGGAGCATGCCCGCGCCCTCATGGACGCCGAGCGGCAAGTTTACGATCAGCTCAACGCCAACGTGGCGTCCGGCGAGCAGCAGGCCCTCATCGCGCAGAGGGAAGACGAGTACGCCTCATTCATGGTCGCCCAGAGTGCAGCGCATGAGGAGTTCAATGCCGCACGGACCGCGCCCGGGGAGAGGACGCGGAGGCGCTGTAGCGGCTGTTTACCCACTCGCGCGCATGCAGCGATAGGCGCGGGCGCGCCCGCTTGCCGGCAGTGGAGTTGCACCGGATGGGGTGCAAGTCAGGGCTAGGCGGAGCTGTCTCGCACAAGTGGTCTGCCCCGATTCGGCAGCGAACGACGATGAGTCTGGCCCGTCCATGGCGTCGAACAATGACCAGGCCAGCATGGCAGCGAGCGAGGACGAGGAGGACATACGGACCGGCGTCTAGGATAGTTTAGGCCTAATTTATATTTCACGCCGTATTTTTAATTAGAATGTAATGATCTATACTTACTAATATATATGTACTACTCTAGTTTTAATTATAAGGCTAATTATAAACATGTGGTGGGCACACTAAACCATGGTGGAGCACCCGGTTTAGTTATAAACCGTCAATCCCCCCCCCCCCCCCCGCTTCGGGGAAAACGGAGGGAATATGGTTAAAAGTATAGCTAGATTTTGGTTATTAATGTAGCTATGGCCTAACCTAACACAACCAAGCAAAATAGTATTGTGTTCTACCCCCTTCCGACGCGGTCATAGGGGTAGACCAAAAGGTTGACTTCTGGTCAACAGATCAATGTTCTAGTGTGGCGTTGGGCTCTAAAGTGTCGGAATCCTACGTAAACCATGGTGGAGCACTAAGAATACTTATAAACGTGTGGTGGAATAGAGGTGGGGAAGGGCCAATATACTACCCATAGGTGTGACTAGTTTCACCGGCATCACATAGGAAGGTTATGCACTACACTGAGAGGTCGAACTGGCGATGCTCCCCCTTCGGACAAACCGGAGGGAATATTGTTAAAAGTATAGCTATATTTTGGTTATTAATGTAGATTTGAACTAACCTAACACAACCAAGCAAAATAGTATTGTGGTCTACCCCCTTCCGACGCTGGTCATAGGGGTAGACCAAAAGGTTGACTTCTGTTCAACAGATCAATGTTCCAGCAAAGCGGGGGGAATCTTGCCAAGAGGTGGGCCCTACCATTATCTTGTGTGTTCATTGGGCCTAACCTAACACAACCAAGCAATTTTTTCCACTTTGCTACCCTCTTCCGGCTCACGTAGAGGGGCCAGAATGGCAGTTCCGTCTATTTCTCTAACGAGGCTATGGTTTCTCCGGAGAGGGGACTCCGGATCGTATGAATGCCACCAAATCCAATGGTATGCATACCATGTGTGTTAGAGTGTTTCATGGGTCTTGGATTCCCAACATTCCCTTTCTCTCTGTATTAGGGCTTCAGCGGCGTCGGATTCTCTCTGCGGGTTCCAAGACTACTTACAGCCCAAAACTCCCGGATCAGACGGAACTGAGGAAATATTGACAATAGGTTGGCCCTACCCTTGTCTTGGGTGTTACTTGTTCCTAACATAACACAACCAAGCAATTGGTTCCTTTTTTCTACCCCCTTCCGGCTCACATAGAGGGGCCAGAACGGCAGTTCCGTCTTTTTCCACATCGAGGCTATGGTTTCTCTGGAGAGGGGGCTCCGGATCGTCTGAATGCCACCAAATCCCATGGTATGCCATACCTTGTGTGTTCGAGTGTGGAATGGGTATTGGATTCCCAAGATTCCCTCACTCCCTGTGTTATGGCTTCACCGGCGTCAGATTCTCTTTTGCGGGTTCCGTCATTACTTAGAGCCGAACTCCTGGATCTCACGGAACGGGGGGAATCTTGCCAAGAGGTATGACCTACCATTTTATTTGGTGTTCATTGGTCCTAACCTAACGCAACCAAGAAATTAGTTCCACTTTGCAACCCCCGTGCGGCTCACATAGAGGGCCAAATCGGCAGTTCCGTCCTTTTTCTCCAACGGGCCTAAGGTTTCTCCGGAGAGGGGCGGCTCTGGAGCGTCTGAATCCCACCCAAGGCTAGGTTATTCCATACCATTTGTGTTAGAGTGTGTCATGGGTCTTGGATGCTAAATATTTCCTCGCTCTCTATGTTAGGGTTTCATTGACGTCAGTTTCTCTCTAGAGGGTTCCAGGACTACTTAGAACCTTAAACTCACGGATCTGACGGAACTGGGGGAATCTATCCAATACGTAGGACCTAACATTGTCTTAAGTGTTACTTGGTCCTAACATAACACAATCAATCCATTGTTTCATCTTTGCTACCCCCTTCCGGCTCACGTACAGAGGCCAGAACGGCAGTTTCGTCTTTTCCCAGCGGGGCTATGGTTTCTCTGGAGAGGGGGCTCCGGATCGTCTGAATGCCACTAAATCCCATGCTATTCCATACCATGTGTGTTATAGTGTGTCATGGGTCTTTTATGCCCAATATTCCCTCGCTCTCTTTGTGTTAGGGCTTCTCCGGCGTCAGATTCTCTCAAGCGGGTTCCAGAACTACTTAGAGCCCAAAACTCCCGGATATGACGGAACTGGGGGAATCTTGCCAAAAGGTGGGACCTACCATTTTATGGTGTGTTCCTTGGGCCTAACCTAATACAACCAAGAAGTTGGTTCCACTTTGCTACCCCCTTCCTCCTAACGTAGAGGGGCCAGAACGGTAGTTCCGTCTTTTTCCCCATTGGGGCTATGGTTTCTCCGGAGAGGGGCCTCCAAATCGTCTGAATTCCACCAAATACAACATAGTACGTATGCCATACCATGTGTGTTATAGTGTGTCATGGGTCTTGGATTCCCAACATTCCCTCTCTCTCTCTGTTAGAGCTTCACCGGTGTCGGATTTTCTCTATGGCGGGTTTCCATGACTACTTAGAGCCTGAAACTCCCGAAACTAACGGAACTCGGGAATCTTGCCAAGAGGTGGGACCTACCATTGTATTGGGTGTTCCTTGGTCCTAAACTAACACAAAAAATCAATTGTTTCCGCTTGGCTACCCCATTCCAGGTCACGTAGAGTGGCCAGAACGGCAGTTCCATCTTTTTCCCAGCGGGGCTATGGTTTCTCTGGAGAGGGGCCTCTGAATCGTCTGAATGCCACCAAATCCCACGGTATGCCATACCTTGAGTGTTAGAGTGTGTAATGGGTATTGGATTCCCAAGATTCCCTCACTCCATGTGTTATGGCTTCACCGGCGTCAGATTCTCTTTCGCGGGTTCCAGGACTACTGAGAGCCCGAAACTCCCGGATCTCATGGAACGGGGGGAATCTTGTCCATAGGTGGGACCTAACATTTTATTGGGTATTCATTGGGCCTAACCTAACACAAAAAATCAATTAGTTCCACTTTTAAACCCCCTTTCGGCTCATGTAGAGGGGGCCAAATCGGCAGTTCCGTCCTTTTTCTCCAACAGGAAAAGGTTTTCTCCGGAGAGGGGCGGCTCTGGAGCGCCTGAATCCCACTCAAGTCTAGGTTATGCCATAACATGTGTGTTAGAGTGTTTAATGGGTCTTCGATGCTAAAGTTTCCTCTCTCTATGTGTTAGAGTTTCATCAGCGTCAGATTCTCTCTGGAGGGTTCTAGGAATACTTAGAACCTTAAACTCACGGATCTGATGGAACTGGGGGACTCTATCCAAGAGGTAGGACCTAAATTTTCTTGGGTGTTACTTGGGCCTAACATAAAACAACCAAGTTATTGGTTCCGCTTTGCTACCCTCTTCCGGCTCACGTAGAGAGGCCAGAACGGCAGTTCCGTCTTTTTCCCAACGGGGCTATAGTTTCTGTGGAGAGGGGGCTCCGGATCGTATGAATGCCACCAAATCCCATGGTATTCCATACCATGTGTGTTATTGTGTGGAATTTTTCTTTTATGCCCAAGATTGCCTCGTTGTCTCTGTGTTAGGGCTTCACCGGCGTCAGATTCTCTCTACCGGGTTCTAGGACTACTTAGGGCCCGAAAGTCCGGGATCTGACAGAACTAGGGGAATCTTGCCAAAAGGTGGGACCTACCATTTTCTTGGTTGTTCCTTAGGTATAACCTAATACAACCAATAAGTTGGTTCCACTTTGCTACCCCCTTCCGCCTAACATAGAGGGGCCAGAACGGCAGTTCCGTCTTTTTCCCCAGCGGGGCTATGGTTTCTCCGGAGAGGGGCCTCCAGATCGTCTGAATGCCACCAAATACACCATCGTAAGTATTCCATACCATGTGTGTTATAGTGTTTCATGGGTCTTGGATGCCCAAGATTCCCTCTCTCTCTCTCTCTGTTAGGGCTTCACCGGCGTCGGATTCTCTCTGGCGGGTTTCCAGGACTATTTAGAGCCTAAAACTCCCGAAACTGACGAAACTTGGGGAATCTTGCCAAGAGGTGGGCCCTACCATTGTCTTAGGTGTTCCTTGGTCCTAACATAACACAAACAAGCAATTGGTTCCGCTTTTCTACCCCCTTGCAGCTCACGTAGAGGGGCCAGAACAGCAATTCCGTCTTTTTCCCACCGGGGCTATGGTTTCCCTAGAGAGGGGCATCCGGATCGTCTGAATGCCACCAAATCCCACGGTATGCCATACCGTGTGTTTTAGAGTGTGGCATTGGTATTGTATTCCCAAGATTCCCTCACTCCCTGTGTTATGGCTTCACCGGCGTCCGATTCTCTTTCGCGGGTTCCAGGAATACTTAGAGCCTGAAACTCCCGGATCTCACGGAACGAGGGAATCCTCCCAATAGGTGGGACCTACCATTTTTTTGGGTGTTAATTGGGACTAACCTAACACAACCAAGCAATTAGGTCCACTTTGCAACCCCCGTGTGGCTCACGTAGAGGGCCAAATCGGCAGTTCCGTCCTTTTTCTCCAACAGGCCTAGGGTTTCTCCGGAGAGGGTGGCTCTGGAGCGTCTGAATCCCACCCAAGGATAGGTTATTCCATAACATGTGTGTTAGAGTGTTTCATGTGTCTTTAATGCTAAATATTTCCTTGCTCTCTGTGTTGAGGTTTCATCGGCGTCAGATTCTCTCTGGAGGGTTCCAGGAGTACTTAGAACCTTAAACTCACGGATCTGACGGAACTGGGGGAATCTATCCTAGAGGTAGGAACTAATATTGTCTTGTGTATTACTTGGTCCTAACATAACACAACCAAGCAATTGGTTCCATTTTGCTACCCCCTTCCGGCTCACGTAGAGGAGCTAGAACGGCAGTTCCGTCTTTTCCCAGCGGGGCTATGGTTTCTCTGGAGAGGGGGCACCGGATCGTATGAATGCCACCAAATCCCATGGTATTCCATAACATGTGTGTTATAGTATGTCATGGGTCTTGGATTCCCAAGATCCCCTCTCTCTTTGTGTGTTAGGGCTTCACCGGCGTCGGATTCTCTCTAGCAGGTTCCAGGACTACTTAGAGCCCGAAACTCCCGAAACTAATGGAACTCGGGGAATCTTGCCAACAGGTGGGCCCAACCATTTTCTTGGGTGTTCCTTGGGCCTAACCTAACACAAACAAGCAATTGGTTCCACTTTTTTACCCCTTTCCGGCTCACGTAGAGGGGCCAGAAGAGCAGTTTCGTCTTTTTCCCATTGGGGCTATGGTTTCTCTGTAGAGGGGGCTCCGGGTCATCTGAATGCCACCGAATCCCATGGTATTCCATACCATATGTCTTAGATTGTGGCATGGGTCTTGGATGCCCAAGATTCCCTTGCTCTCTCTGTGTTAGGGCTTCACCGCGTCAGATTCTCTCTAGCGGGTTCTAGGACTACTTAGAGCCCGAAACTCCCGAAACTGACGGAACTCGGGAAATCATGCCAACAGGTGGTCCCAACGATTGTCTTGGGTGTTAATTGTCCCTAACCTAACAAAAACAAGCAATTGGTTCCACTTTGCTACCCCTTTCCGGCTCATGTAGAGGGGCCAGAACGGCAGTTCCGTCTTTTTCCACATCCGGGCTATGGTTTCTCCGGAGAGGGCGCTCCGGATCGTCTAAATGCCACCAAATCCCATGTTATGCCATACCATTTCTGTTATAGTGTGTCATAGGTCTTGGATGGCCAACATTCTCTCTCTCTCTGTGTTAGGGCTTCACCGGCGTCGGATTCTCTCTGCGGGTTCCAGGATTACTTAGAGCCTGAAACTCCCAGAACTGACGGAACTGGGGGAATCTTGCCAAACGGTGAGCCCAAACATTGTCTTGGGTGTTCCTTAGGCCTAACCTAACACGACCAACCAATTGGTTCCACTTTGGTACCACCTTCCGGCACACGTAGAGGGGCCAGAACGACAATTCCGTCTTTTTCCCCATCGGGGCTATGGTTTCTCCGGAGAGGGCGCTCCGGATCTTCTGAATGCCACAAAATCCCATGGTATGCCATAACATGTGTCTTAGAGTGTGGCATTGGTCTTGGATGCCCAATATTTCCTCGCTCCCAGTGTTAGGTATTCACCGGCATCGGATTCTCTCTAGCGAGTTCGAGGACTACTTAGAGCCCGAAACTCCCGGATCTGACGGAACTGGGGGAATCTTGCCAAGAGGTAGGACCTACCATTGACTTGGGTGTTCATTGGGCCTAACCTAAAACATACAAGCAATTGGTTCCACTTTTCTACCCTCTTCCGGCTCACGTAGAGGGGCCAGAACGGCAGTTTCGTCTTTTTCCCCAGCGGGGCTGTGGTTTCTCCGGAGAGGGGGCTCCGGATCATCCGAATGCCACCAAATCCCAGCGTATGACATAACATGTGTGTTAGAGTGTGTCATGGGTGTTGGATTCCCAATATTCCCTCGCTCTATGTGTTAGGGCGCGCTTCACCGGCGTCGGATTCTCTCCGCATGTTCGAGGAATACTTAGAGCCCGATACTCCCGGATCTGACGGAACTAGGGAAATCTTGCCAATATGTGGGCGCTACCATTGTCTTGGGTGTTCCTTGGTCCTAACCTAACAAAACCAAGAAATTTGTTCCAATTTTCTACCCCCTTCCGGCTCACGTAGAGGGACCAGAACGACAATTCCGTCTTTTCGCCCATCGGGGCTATGGTTTCTCCGGAGGGGGGCTCCGGATCGTCTGAATGCCACGAAATCCCATGGTATGCCATACTGTGTAGAGTGTTCCATGGGTCTTGGACGCTCAAGATTCCATCACTCTCTTTGTTATGGCTTCACCGGCATCAGATTCTCTCTGGCGGGTTCCAGGAGCCCGAAATTCCCGGATATGACAGAACGGGGGAAATATTTCCAAGAGGTGGGACCTACCATTGTCTTGGGTGTTCCTTGGTCCTAAACTAACACAACCAAGCAATTAGTTCCACTTTTCTACCCCTTCCGGCTCATGTAGAGGGTCCAGAACGGCAGTTCCGTCCTTTTTCTCCTACGGGCATAGGGTTTCTCCGGAGAGGGGCTCAAGAGCGTCTGAATCCCACCCAGGCCTAGGGTATTCCATACCATGTGTGTTAGAGTGTGGCATGGGTCAACAAATCAATGTTTGGCAAGTGGGGGCTTTGGATTGTCGGAATCCTACGTAAAATCCATGGCGGATCCCTAATAATATACTTATAAATGTGTGGTGATAGGTGGGAAGGGCCAATATCCTACTCATAGGTGTGACTGGTTTCACCGACATCGCATAGAAAAGTTATGAATTACCTAGGGGGGAACCATCGATGCTCCCTTTCAGGCGAACTAGAGGGAATCTTGTTACAAGTATATCTAGATTTAGGTTATCCATGTAACTATGGCCTAACTTAACAGAACCAGGCAAAAAAGAATAGTGGTCTACCCCCTTCCGACACCGGTGATAGGTGTAGACAAAAAAGTTGACTAGCATCCAACGAATAGCAAAGTTTAAGCCACCTATCAACATGTAGTAGTATTCCATATAATTGACCCTTTCCAGGATTTTAGATCAAATACTTTTGGGATTTCTTCACAATCTTTAGTACTAAATAATTGCATAAATGATCAATTTTTGTAAGCCACCCATCAGCATCGGACGGCTAGCAAATTTTCCCGCAGTTCCACCAAAATTTCGCGTCGCTTCGCAAAATTCGCGCCAGGGCAGCCCGCCCAAATTTTTTCGTGCAAGGATATTTTACTTCTCAGCCCTCCCGCACACAACTGGCAACCTTTAGCCTGGAGGGCATTTCTGTAATCGTTCTGAAACCCTGCCTTATCCCATCGATCGGCCCTCTCGCCGAAAGAGAAAGCCACTACTTCGAAATATCCACTCCCCCTTGTACTCCCAAAACAGATCCTCTATTCCCCCGGTCTCACACCTTGCCGTATAGCTCGCTTGCCAGAACTCCCTCGTCGCCGTCGACATCACCCTCCAGATCTGCCACATCACCGGCCTTTTCGCCGTCCAGATCCACCACCTCGCCGTTGTGCTCGTGTGTCTGCCACATCGTCTCCAATCTCGCCGTACGTTATCTTTAACCTCGCCGCCGTGCTCGCCGGTCAGCCACCTCGACGCCGTGTTCGCCGGTCAGCCACCTCGCCACCGACCTCGCCGTACGTCCAGATCTGCCACCTCGTCTCCAACCTCGCCGCAACATCACCGTCAATGTCTGCAAGCACGCTGAAACGAGTGAAGATTGAAGGCGAGAAACACAGCAAGACAGAAGGCCCTGAAGCCGCAGGCAACTATTCTTTCTAAATTTCTTGTCTATTTAACTGTATGTTTGATGCTTCCTTATTATCCTGCTTGTGTTTGATGCAGTTAATACCCTACTATAATAAAGTGCGTGGGTTTCTCGGAAGCTCAACGTTGGCCTGTCCCTATCACCTTTTTCGGTCCTGTCCCACCACCTAAATGTCTACGTGGTTTATTCCTATCCAACCACGTCTCGGGCCTGAGGTGGGCTTTTTCAGACCCTGCAAAGTCTCATTATAACCCTGAAAAACTCGCTTTGCTAGGCCCTATGAGATCCGCTTTTTCTCTCTCCTTCCGAACTGATTGTCCCGGGTAGCCACCTTCTGCAACCGGTTGCCCTTCCCTTGAGTGAGTCTTCCCGGTGACCGGTTTGGCATGCCTTCATATTCAACAACCGGGAAACTGGGAAACAATAGTAGTACTACTAACGTAACTACATGCAGTAGATTAGTTTACTAAGCAAGTGAAGCATACTCTTCTAGGTTGCCTCCCACCGGAGCTAGAAGAATCATTAGAGAAAAGAGCCTCATTGCCTTTGCATGGCTGCACGCACATTCTGCAGCTCATGGACAAACATGGCACGAATTATACAAGCAAAGTAAGACTGGCTTCTTTTGCACATGAAAGAACAAGGAAGAAGAGAAGAATAATACACGAATGGTGACTGCATGCAATTTATATTAAGAAAGTGAGGATATGAATGCCATGGCAGAGTAGGCATGAGACCGACTTCGCAAAGAAATTAAATTCATTGTGGGCTGAGATAAACTATTTTTGTTGCTTAAGTCAAACTAAAGGAGAGGAGGGCTTAGAAGAAAGCAGTGCGCACATTTTTCGTTGTCGTTGCTGCATCGCAGACTGGAAGGGCAACTTGGTCAGCTGAGGACCGCAACGGCGCGCTGGAAACAACTCGGCTCGCACGTTGGCCATCGGCGGCTTCTCCATGCCACCCAGGTTCGGACTTCATTGTCCTACACGGGATAATCGCAACATTACTTGCCATTCCAGCCCTTCTCTCACAAGATCAAATGGTGGCCTAACGGCCTCGATGGCAGCCCGATACAGAGCGGGCACGCTAGGCCACCATGTGCCATCGGTTTGGATCACACATGGGAGCAGCGGGAAGATGGTTGATGGGATCGATGGTGCCGGCATCATGCAACATGCGGAGCATCGTGGGGTTGGCTCTGGCGGAGGCGGAGGTCGCTGGGCAGATGGGGCAGGGATTTGGGGCGGAGATGCCGAAGAGCGGGAGGAGAAACATCGAAAGAAGGGGAAGAGATATGATTAGCGTGTCTGACTGTCTGGCAACCTGGCATGTACTGTGTGTGTGGTCTAGATGGGTGCGTGGCGTATTGGGCTAGGTCCATGTGGTCAAGTGACAAACTCAGAAAGCCAATGTTTAGTCAGAAAGTGTTTTCCTTCCTGGTATTTTAAGCCAGTGTTTACTCGGGAAGAGTAAGTAACAATAACCTTGCAGATTCACATATTGTATAACGTGCAGAATCCTTTCTCATATTTACGAAATCTTATTTGCACCGTGTATTTACCACCTAAGATGAAGTTTTTTTTAACACCAGACATAAGCTTCATAGGGCGGTTGGGTGTCTTCTCTTGCACCTCTCGCCGCCCCCTCTCTCTCCTTGTTTCGTTAGTCTGTGCCCCAGCGAGCTACTATACTGTCTTTTCTCTCTTTTTCGCTCCTTTATGCTGTTGGTGTAGTTTTATTTATAAAGCGGGGCGAGAAGATTTTTTCGGCAACTTCATAATTCTCCATTTAACCATCATTGTGAGATTACATGCCATGGTCCATGCTATCTTATGGCTATTTGACATCCATGATAAACCATATGCTTCCTTCTCTCTTTATGCAGTCCCCATATCTTTAGTACAATGGCAGAGCTCCAGCCGATTCCCCGTAAAAAAACTATATTTCTTTTTATTTCAAACGTGACACCATATATGTCAAGATATTTTGAGGCATATATCTAGCTTTGTACAGAAAATTTATAATTCTTTGATAACTGGAAACAAGTACACTAGAAACTATTTATGTGTGATCACAGGTGGATTAGGACAATATGTATGCTCGTCCTTATTTTCAATTTATTTTTTAGGTCATGATTCTCGTGTCTTGGTATCCTCTTCAATAGAAGGTACACGAAATTGTAACACACAATTTAATTTATGAAATATGGTTTATAATCATTAGTAATTTTCTCTGAAATTATAGTTCATGGTCGTTGGCACACTCAGCTAGAACTAAAATCTTAAGAATGTGAGAGGAGGCATGGCCATGAGGAGTGGGATCAGGGTAGACTAACGGACATAGAGAATTTGGTCGTCAAACGGAAGAAAGGTAAGAGAAAGATAAAGTGAGATGGGTGTGGACTAGATTTGAGCTCGAGATGGTGGGAGACAAGAGATAATGAGAAGGTTTTTTTTCGCTGAATGAAGGGTTTTTAGCCTGTGGTTCTAAGCATGTTATGTAAAAACAGTTGACCAGTGGGCCAACTTAAATATTGAGGGAGTATACTTTCTACATGTTGGTAAGAGATTATTTTCTTCCATCACATTTTTATTACAACATGGAGCGTTTTAAATCTATTACAAATAAATGTATAGATATTTGTCTTCGCATTCTTAAAGTTGTTACATCTCTTCGGGGATGTGAGAATCACCACCCATGTGAGATGGGTATATTTGTGTGAAAAGTGTTGTAAGTTTATTGCATGCGTTACATGCTTGACTATATATTCAGCTCAATAAACCTTTAAATCAAGATTAAAAGAGAATATTTGATAAATATGTTATGTACATGGAACTAAACTAAATATTATCAAATTGAATAGTGTCTCAGGACGGAAATTCAATTAAATAGCATACATCAATATTTATATCTTTGTACTAAACTACGACATGACCTTTTACAATGTTATTTCCAATTTCATTTTCTTGACGCTCTAACATTTCACCTGTCGATGAATCACCGAGAGAAACAAGTTAAAGAACAAGTCACCTAAAATTATTAATTGATTTTGTTCATCCTAATAACTAAAACACATTTTTAATAAATATTTAGGAATTCATGAAAGTAATATGTACACGGTACGATCTAGCAAAGCATGTATACTTAGTTTATGGCGACTTAACTAACAAATGTGATATGTCATGTGCTTTTGTAAAAAGGTATGCAATGCCCTATTGATTTGTATCATATTAAGTAGGACCTTTGCGGTTTATTTTTACATCTTTGTCTGCGCCACAAAAGGAATTCTACGTATTTTAGAGGGAGGAATATCCTTGGTTCAATACTCGAAGTATACAAACGGCTAAAATTGGCAAATGATATTGCATAGTATACATCGAGATATTTCTATCATTGTACTGAACTACAACTTACCTCTTACAATGTTATATCCAATTGTCATTTTCTTGACACTCTAACATATCGTGGGAGGACGACTTATCCACATAAACAAGTTTCTAAGAACAAGCCACATGAAATTTTAAGCTAATTTCGTTCATACTAATAACTTAAGAACGAGTTTGTAATATATGACAAATTCGCAGACGTAGACCTGTACGTACGGTCTAATAGAGGTTACATTTCACAGCCAATTTAACTAACAAATGTGACTACATTCATGTTCTTCTAGAAAAAAGTAGGCCATGCTCTTTTCGTGTTAAAAACGCTATGCAATGCTCTACCATATAGATGAAGAAAAAACATTAGTGTGCAAAATATCAAGTAGGCCCTTTTTAATTTGTTTGTTCCTGCACCCTGTTGTGTGTGTCATCTGAGGTATTGTATAGGTTTTAGAGAAAGAAATAATCTCATTGATTTAGCATCTTTAGAGCATTCCACTTGCGCCCCCCAAACACCACCCCGAGGCACTTTCCCGTCCGGACCGATCCCAACCTCGCCCACTCATGCCCCCAAAGGCCATTCTTGTCCGTACACTACCCAATTCCCGTCCGGCAAACCCACACCAAAAACCGCACCCTAGGGGTTGGGTTGGGGCGTCCGGACGTGAACTTTCGTCGCCCGCACCACCAAAAAGTCTACACGTGTCCATCTTCTCTCTCCCCACACCTACCGCTCATCCTCTCTCTTCGTGACCACAGACGAAGCGGCGAAGCCGAATCCAACTAGCCCATCCTCTCTCTCTCTGCAGATCGTCCCGTTGACCTCCCCGTCGCCGTCGTCTGCGGTTGTAGCTGGGAAATGTGGGGAGGCGACGAGCGTAGGAAGCAGTTGGAGTGGCTCGGGTGGCCTCCCGTCGAGTGGAGATGCTCCGGCGGCGTGCAGGAGGTTGCGGAGGACAGCGGCCAGCGCAGGAGCGCGGCCGTCAACTGCCTCAGACTAGGAGAGCGGCGGCAGGATGGGCGGGAGGAGTGGCCACGCAGCGCCTTGTCGACGCAGTCGGCGTGGGACGCGTGCCCACGCTGTGTCAGCATGTGCATGACCTCGCGCGTGGCCGCACTGTGCCTTGCTGGTGCCGAAGCTGGAACTTCGAGGGCGAACGAGAGGAAGAGGAGGTGGCGGCGACAATGGCGAGGATTGCATGTCGGCCGCTCTCAACCGTGTTCGCGAGCGCTCTCCCGGCACGCTCCCGACGTGCTCGCGACCGCAGATGCTCTCCTTCAGGGAGATGCATGCCATCTTCCTCGTCCTGAAGGAGATGCGCTGGAGCTCTTCTCCCTGATTGAGGTGGAGGCCCAGTGCGGATGGAGGCGTGGGCGTGGGCGCCGTCGAGCCGGAGTCAACGTGAGCAGCAGCACCTCCCGCTTGCGGCATTCCTCGACTTCTCCGACTTCACGCGACTGCTATAGTCCAGGCCGGTGGCTGGCGAGCTATAGCTCTGAGCCATACAACATCAGCGTGCCCTCCGGCTTCGACATCACGGCGTCCGACATCAAGTCCTTTCTTCCTCCCTCGCGCCAGTGGCTTGGGATGGCCTGCGAGAACGGCCGCCTCGTCGAGGTCCGCCTTGCGGGCGCCGGCCTCATGGGCGCGCTCCCCCGTGGCGTCTTCCTCGGTGCTGACTTCGCTCGTGGAGGGCGGTCTTGTTGGTGGTCACGGCCTCGTTCATGACGTAGGACACCGGCGTGGCCAGGCTGTGCTGCTCGGCCGTTGGCAGCTGTGGTGCGGTGGGAGAGCATGACCATGGTGAGGGGCGTGGTCCCGGTCATGGAGGCGTGTTCCTGCTGGTGTGTCCCTTGCGAGCTCCCGCGCCCAGCTCTTGGAGGCCCCCTTGCTAGCTCCCGCGCCCAGCTCTCGGAGGCGTGTTCCTGCTGGTGGTCTCGGAGCACGGAGCACGCGGCGGCTGTCTCCGTCCGGCTGCGCGCTCTACCGCCTGTTTGTGAAAATGTCGAACAAAGGAGGAAGACAGAAACCTTGTGCTAGGGGGCGTGACTGGGAAGAGAGATAGGAGAGACACGCCCCAAAGCGCTCGTGTCGTCCGGACACTCCCCAAAGCATTGAAAAAATGCAAATCCGAACCCCTATTGAGGATAGCGAGTGGAGATGCTCTTAGTATACATATCTAAACTAGGCCAATGATGCATGTTAATTAATTAGTGTAGATGTTTACCTTGCCCTACCAACTAGGAACCTTAAAAACTTGAGCGTGAAGGAGATGCCGATTCGTATTCTCTCTCTTAGCGTACCAACAATATGGGTGTAAACTCGAAGGCATTAACTACTAAGTGGGCTTTCTAAAACCAGAGAGCCTAACAAATCAAGTGCATATTCTATAAATCCAAGAAATTTCTGAAGTTATAAATCGTAGAAAAATAACAAATATTTATTTCCAAACAGATATATTTATTTTATTTTCTAATCACATAAAAATCTAACTACTACAATTATTTATATTGACCTATCCCAAAATTCTATATGTACCATGGTTTTTACACTAAATCAAGTTTTTCATACTCTACCTTACAATTGCCTTACGGGCGCGGCGTGCTGCCGTGCCAAGGCCTACTAGTCTTTCTAAATTGGTTGTCTGTTTAATCGTATGTTTGATGCTTCATTATTATCCTAATTATACTGCTAATGTTTGATGCAATAAATCTCTCTAAACGGTTTCTTGTAACGGAAATAGGAAGGGGCGCCTTCTTTCTTGGTAAAACTTTGCTCATTTGCAACAATCTAGCTTGTATACTACGTATTAGGTTTAAGGTCACTTTGCTTGTGATCCTATCAGTCTTAGTTAGGATCGGAATTTATATTATTTGCACTGGACTGTTTTTACAAGATGAGTGCCTTAATTTTTTATGTTGTATTAGGTTCTTATGAAGTGTTATATTTGTAGTTTACTTTGAGTTCTTTATTCATGTTAGGACCTCCACTACACCCCATTGAAGAAGATCGTGCCAGAACTATCATGGCAAACAATGCAAAGATGCATGAACTGGGCGTAAAGCGAGCAAGTTTTCTTTCATGTCCTACTGTAACCCCCCCCCCCCCCCCCCCAAAAAAAGACCAAGAAGCAAGACTCTATTCCATACTATAAGACGTATCAGTACATGCCTATGTATAATGTTGAAGAGGTATCAGATGCCACTGAAAGAGACGTGTCATATCAATCACTATCCAGCGTGGACAATGAGCTGCAGGTTATTCCCTAACCCGGTAGCTCAACATTCTTTCATGATATCGCAACAACTAGGGTGCAGCTTTCTTATCTTGTGTTGAACTGTTTGATCAATGTGGCGCCATATATTTTGTGCTACTTCCTCTATTCCATACTATAAGACGTTTTGGCAAGCTAATTAAGACCATGAAATCCTCTTATAGTAATTAAGGTTGTCATTGTCATTTCAACATTGTTTCCATCTATGTTCCTCACATGCTTGACACCTGCTATTCCATCTATTCTTCTCATCTGCTAGTTTATTATACACACAGTTGGTTGATTATAATCTGCTACTAGTTTTCATCTATTTTTTGTACATGCTTGTCATCTGCTATTTTCATCTATCTTCCTCACATGCTTGACACCTATTTCATCTATGCTTCTCATCTGCTAGTTCATTACGTACACTGTTGTTTGACTATAATCTGCTAGTTTTCATCATTTTTTATACATGCTTGTCATCTGCTAGTTTCATCTATGCTATGTACATTCTTGTCATCTGTTATTTTCATCTATTTTCTTTGAATGCTTGATAGGCAACCAAGAAAAGGTGATGTCTCGATCTGTTTCAGAGGATAAGGATGATGATGATGGTGAAGTTATCATGCTGAAGAGTGGAAAACATACTTTCTCAAAGAAGGCCCGTGTGGGATCAAGTCTTTCAAAGTCTGAGCTTGAACCGCAGCTTGATGTGAAAGTGTGCAGAACAATTGCTGATATGAGGATGGCGAAAGCAGAATCCGAGCAACTGAGGCTCAAGTTTGTAGTTGATATGGAAGATATTCGGAAGCAACAAGTTGCGCTAAAGAAATCTCAACTAGAAGGAGTTGCCCTACTTGAGATGCTGGTTGAGCGGATGCGTGGTCCTTAAACTTGTGGTTCTGTATGTTGCTTTGATATCCTGTTAGAAAACTAAGTATTTGATGCCTGTTATGTGGTTCGTTTTTCTGGCTGTGTGCAATTGGCAATTATAACGATAATGTAACCACCCAAATAGCACCAAAACCGATATCGTAGTAACGTAACGTAAAAGTCCGTCAAGGCAAATACCGACACGTGGCGATGTATGCCCAGCCCACGTGTCCTCCTATGAGTGGGCGATTAGACGACGTAAATATAACGTCCCCGGCACGGTGATGACATCACCCAAATCCGAGACAGAAAAAAATGTCATGGAAAAAGTCGTTGCGTGGAACCATTTGGTTGGTGCACGTGCCACGAGTTTAGCGACGGAAAAAAAAACGTCGCTGGGTAGCCCGCGACGAGCAGATTTCGTCCCAGAAAAAGGCGACGTGGCGCTATTTTGTTTCCATGTGGCGTATTTTGATTGGTCCACATGGTTTCGCCTGATTGGTCGAGACTCGCGACGGAAAAAAGTCGCTGGGTAGCCCGGGACGAACAGATTTCGTCGCAGAAGAAGGCAACATGGCATCATTTTGTTTCCATGTGGCGTATTTCGGTTGGTCCACATGATTTCGCCTCATTGGTCAAGACTCGTGACGTAAAAAACGTTCCCACATTTGTCACGTCAGCTGATTACGATAACGGCCGTTAGAACCTCGTTTGCCACGTGTCGCCTCATAGCAAAGAAATAAAAACGTTGATGCTTATTGGGACTAGTCCGGACGGCCCAACTGGTGGTGACGATTTTAGGTTCATATAAACTTCGCAGACTCGTCCCTGACAGTCGATCCGATACGTTTTAATTCCGTCGCGTAAAACGTACCGGATTGCCCTTAGCGACGGTTTGGAGCTCATCCGCAATATTATTGAAACGTCCGAAACCGCGCGGAATTCGGTAGTGGCTCATGTTTTCTGTTGTTTTTGGTTTCAGAAAAGTTGTTCTCAATATATTCTCGGAATTGGACGAAACAAATTCCAAGGGTCCTATTTTTCTGTCACGTACACAGAGTCCGGAGGAGACCCGAAGGGGGCCACAGGGTGGCCACACCATAGGGTGGCGCCCCCGTTCGCCGCGCCACCAGGTGGTGTGGGCCCCCTGGCCACCCACCGACATCGCCCTTTCGCCTATTTATACTCCTTCTCAGGAAATCCCTAAATACCCGAGCCTCCATCCATGAAAAGTTTCATAGTCGCCGTCACCGTCAACCCTAGTTCAGGAGGGTTCTGAAGCTCTCCTCGACACCCTGTCGGGAGGGGAAATCATCATCGGAGGGCTCTACATCACCATGCCTGCCTCCGCAGAATGCGTGAGTAGTTCATCCTTGGACTACGGGTCCATAGCAGTAGCTAGATGGTTGTCTTCTCCTCTTTATGCCACCATGTTTAGATCTTGTGAGCTGCCTAACATGATCAAGATCATATATCTGTAATGCTATATGTTGTGTTTGCTGGGATCCGGTAAATATTGAATGTTATGTCAAGTTAATTATAGATCTATCTTTTATATGTTATTTGTGATCTTGCATGCTCTCCGTTACTAGTAGATGCTCTGGCCAAGTTGATGCTTGTAACTCAAGAGGGATTATTTATGCTCGATACTGGGTTCATGCCTCCAGTTATCTAGGAGAGTGACAATAACTTCTAAGAATGTGGATGTGCTGTTGAAACTAGGAATAAAACAACAATGGTTTGTCTAAGGATAATTCTATTGTATACATTACGCACTTTATTTAATGCAACAATTTGTTGCTTGCAACTTAATACCCAAAATCTGCTTGGATTACGTTCTGAGGGTGGATTATTAGTCATAGATGCAGTTGGATTATGGCATATGTATCATGTTGTATTGCCCAAATAAATCTCATAGTAATCATCGTGCTTGCATATAAACTACGGTGCAGCCTCTATCTCTGTCAATTGTCCAGCTGTAATTTGTTTACCCAACATGTTATCTACTACCTCCGATCCATATAAAGTGTCAGAAAAACTTAACATGTCACGTACAACTTGTACAAGGTGTGGCGACATTTTTTCAGACTGGAGGGAGTATCTGTTTTGGAGAGACACCACTAGTGAACTGTGGACCCCGGTCCATTCTTTTACACTGATAATACAACCTACTGCAAGCACTGTTCTTTTTACTGCAATCATTGTTCTCTTTTTATTTACTTCAAACAAGCACCGTTTTCCACATTATACGTCTAATCCTTTGTGTTAGCAAAACCGGTGAGATTGACAACCTCACTTTTTTGTTGGGGCAAAGTATCTTAGTTGTGTTGTGTGCAGATTCCACGTTGCTGCTGAGTCTGGTAGTGCGTCCTGGCAACATCAGTTGTCAACAACCTTCAGAAGTAATTTCTTTCTCCTACTGGTCGATTAAACCTTGGTTTCTTTCTGAGAGAAAATTGATGTTGTACTCTTCATACCTTCCTATTGGGGTCTCCCAACGAACGTGTGTCCACACGCCATCAGTCGGCAATGCAGAAAAATCGAGAGAGAGTTCGAGGACTTTGCAGGTGACTCGAGGAACTTATGGTTTGGTCTAAGTACAAATGGCATGAATCCTTTTGGGGAGCAGAGTTGCAGTCACGGTACCTGGCCCATGACTCTATGTATCTACAGCCTTCCTCTTTGGTTCTGCATGAAGCGGAAGTTCATTATGATGTCAGTGCTCATCCAAGGCCCGAAGCAACACGACAAAGACATTCATGTGTACCTAAGGCCATTAGTCGATGAACTTCTGTAGTTGTGGGCCAAACCAGGTGTAAGTGTGTGGGATGAGCACGAACACGGTCCATTTCAGTAAAGACGAACAAGGGATATAATGGATGCATGCACTGTTTGTATGAGACAAAAAGTATATATTTGGATAAATGTAGGAAGAATGTGTACCCGTACAACCGCCGTTTTCTTCCGCCTAGTCATTCCTTAAGGAAAAAGGCAAGCATTTCGATGGCAAGGCAGAAACCCAGACAAAGCCTGCCTCCCGTAATGGTGTTGAAGTATTTGGTATGGTCAAGGATTTAAATGTAATCTTTTGAAAGGGTCCTGGCAGCCAACCTGTTCCGAACAGCGCTGATAAGAGCGCACCCATTTGGAAGAAGAAATCTATATTTTTGGGAGTTCTATTGGGAAGTCCATGAGGTGCACTCTGCAATCGATGTCATGCACCTGACGAAAAATCTTGTATGGAAGTCAAAAGATATACCGGAAGTACGGGAGGACCAGGAACGTCATAAAAGATGAGACGACATGCATCCAGAGCAGTTTCAAGGGCCTTCCAGCTACGCTCTTACCAAGGAAGAGAAGAAAATCTTTTTTGATGTCCTTTTCAGTATCAAGGTCTCGTATGGCTTTTTGTCAAATATAAAGGGAATAGTAAATATGAAAGAGAAAATTTCCAAAACCTAAAGTCGCATGACTACCACATGATTATGGCGCAATTGCTTCCAGTTGCATTGAGGAGAATTGTACCGAGAAATTTTTGACTGGCCATTATGAAGATATGTGCATTCCTCGATGCAATTTCTCAGAAGGTAATCGATCAAGAAAGTCTATCAGGGTTATAGATTGATGTGGAACAATGTCTGGTCTCCTTTGAGTTGTGTTCCCGCCATCCTTTTTCAATATTATGACGCACCTCCAAGTTCACCTAGTCGAAGAGATTAGAATTCTCGGTCCTGTGTTTTTACACAATATGTTTCCCTTCGAGGGGTTCATGGGATTCTTAAAGAAATATGTTCTAACCGTGCTAGGCTAGAAGGAAGTATCTCCAAGGGCTATGGAACAGAAGAGGTCATTGCGTTTTATGTTGACTTTCTTCCTCACCTTAAGCCGATTGGTGTTCCTAAATCTCGGTACGAGGGGAGGCTGACTGGAAAAGGCACACTACAAAGGAAAGCAACGGTATGTAGGGACGGGCATTCTTTCACTCAAGCACACTACACAGTTCTACACAATTCCACCGTGGTGGATCCATATATCGAGAAACACAAGAATATTCTACGCTCCAAAAACCCAAGGAAGACTAACTCCTAGATTAAAGGGAAACACGTGGCGACTTTTGGCAGTTGGTTGCAGACACCTCTCATGAATAACACCACTGTTGGATATCAGTTGTACTTGTTGGCCAGGTCGCCATCTTCGACTATATGTACTTTCCAAGGGTACGAGATAAATTGGAATACATTTTACACAATCGCCCAAGATAAAAAAGAGCATCAACCAAAACAATGGTGTCCGCTTTGATGCAACAGGCGATAATGAGTAGAAGGACACATATTATGGGTACATAGAGGATATATGGGAACTTGAGTATGGACCTACTTTTAAGGTCCCTTTGTTTTGGTGCAAATGGGTCAAGCTGACAGGAGCCGGGGTAGATGTAGACCAAAAGTATGGCATGACAACAGTGGATCTGAACAATCTTGCATACATGGACGAACCATTCGTCCTAGACAACGATGTGGATCAAGTTTTCTATCTGAAGGACATGTCTACCAAACCGAGAAAAACAAATCAGCAAAAGAATACATCGTCTGATGAGCCAAAGCGCCACAAAGTTCTTTCGGGGAAAAGAAACATCGTGGGAGTAGATGAGAAGACAGACATGTCAGTAGATTATAATAAGTTTCATGAAATTCCGCCCTTTACACTGAGAACGGACCCAAGCATCATGTTAAATGATGAAGATTCTCCATGGCTACAGCGCAGAAGAAAACAGAATCAATAGATAGGGATGTTGGTGATGTGTAATAATGTACTCCCTCTGTTCCATAATACTCTACATGCTAGAAATTTTAAGACAAAATAGCATACTATTTAATATTACTACTCAAATATGTAAACAACCAATGCATGTCATATCAGCATCAATGACACCAATAGAAAAAGAGAGAGGTCGCTTAGTCTTTTGTTGTCGCTGATTACCAAGGAGACAATTAATGTTTAGAACCCAGAATGTAGAATAATATGGAACAAAATACTAGTCTAGAATGTAGACTATTGTGGAATGGAGGGAGTATTAAACTTGGAATTCTCCATGGCATAGTTTGTTGAAATGTGCCCATATTCCACACAAACGTGCATCTTGGAAGCACGGACAATGTTGACGGAGAAAAAATTTCTTTTCATTGAATAAAAAACTATTGTCCATTTTTCGACTGTGAAAATGTGTTTTTTTGTGAAGGACCAACCATAAATATGTTGCAAAGCTTGGAATCTGCATTTTTTTTAAATACTGAACCATGTTATATGCACAAATATCCAATTTGTTGCCTATGAAAAGGTTTCAATCCGCCTCTTTTGAAAAACAAAAGTTTTTTCCGATTCAGTTGGAAACGGGTTAAAATTGAACTACAGGTGCCTCGTAGTTTGCTCATGATTTTTGGCAAAAATAATTTTTAGGTACACAACTACCTATTTCACCACAGATACGCCAATAATTTCTCAATATTAAACCCCTAGCTATGAACGTCCATGCCCGCCGTATTGACTTTTTCCTAAAACCGGCATAGAAAATTTCAGAAAATTCAAAAACTGATGCACCAAAATTACTAACAGCAAGATTACTAGAAAAGTTGTTTTCAGAAGTTAATAACTTAGTCATGATGCATGGAAAACAATTTATAAATCATAAAACAAAATTAAACATTAATATTGGTCAAATATGGGCTATAAGTGCAAATCTATTGTTAGTTCTGAGAAATAGTTTCTTAATGAATTTATTTTGTTTCTACTAGATAGGTTACCAAAACCGTAGAAATTGGATTCACCCCAAAAGGGTTTTTAGATTAAAAGATATTTCCAAAATAGTGATTTAAATAGATCTACAAATAACATGTGAGTGCATGTTACAAAATTAAAATATTATTGGCCTAGATTAATCTACACATTATGCTCATTTCAAAAATTCCAAGATCATCTAATTTGAAAAATTACAGAACAGAAGTAATGAATTTTTAAAATTTTAGATCAATTTTGTTTTAATTAAAAATAAAAAATAAAAGTGACCGATCCGGGGCTATGCTAACGGTGCTCTCTGATTGGTCGGAGGCATTTTTGCATTTCGCACGCAGAATTTTGACCCTTTAGTCGCGGCCCGTGCTATGGGCCGGGACTAAAGGGTTTTGTTCGCGCGTGTATTGTGAACCCCCCCCCTCTCCTTTAGTCCCGACGCATGGCACGAGCCGCGACTAAACACCCCCTTTAGTCGCGGCTCGTGCCACGGGCCGAGACTAAATGGGGTTATATCAATCGCCCTTTCTCCCCTACCTCCGGGACTTAGCAGTTTCGCGCACACAGGATCGGAGGCCAAGATACAACAGACGTCGAATGCTCGATTTGCGCGTGCGCCGCCATCGTCATCATCGTCGCACGCTGTCGCTTCTCCGTCGCCGCACGCTGTCCTCATCGTCGACTCCTCTCCGTGTGCGCCGTACACCACCATGCAGCACGTCGTCGCCGCCTCTCCTTCGCGCCGCGCCGCCCCTCGGCTCCAATTCCGGCAAAACGCCGGAGAGGTGAGACCCTACCCCCTACTGACGTCATCATGATGTCATCGTGACATCGCCACAGCTTTTTTCCCGTTTTTCCCTAATAGAATTAAATTGGAATTTTGTAGAAAAGCCCCTAGATATTATAACTTTCATAAAATTTTGTCCAGAAGCACAAATTTAGCAAACTTAGACTTTTGAAAAGCCCATGACATGTAGAAAATTTTAGCACTGTTCAAATTGAAATTGCGATATTTCAAATTTGTCCAAAATCAAATGATCCACTTGGATGAATTTTGACATAATTCAAATTTTAGAAATCCAAAATTTGCAAATAAAATATATTTGGAAACCTTAAGATGTGTACTTTCATATTCTCTGTCCCAAAATAATTTTGGACTAATTAATCTGAATTTAGATTTTTTTTTGTCTTTTTGCGTATTTTTTGACTTAGTTTAAATTTTGTAAATATTTCCAATATGTTTTCTCTAGCAAATTAGTTCTAAGTACTCACATTAGACCAGAGAGACCAAAACCTAATTCTTTGGATGCCTTGAAACCATGTGCATGTAATTTTGTGCTAGTTGTCCCTTCTAGTTGAAACCACTTAGTCTGAAATTGTGAAAACAATGAAGTGTAATAAAGATGTCCCCTTTGTTACCCTTGGGGTCAACATGATTGATGTACTAAAACAACATGTTCAAATATTGATATGCTCAAATATTGATAGAGATAGAGATAATATTATGCATTTTGAAAACTTTCATTGTCCACGATGCCCAAGAAAAACATGGTAGCTGGATGTACTAATATTATGCATTTTGCAGAAACTATGGATCCACCTAGTCCAATCCGCAAAGACCTAGCACATGAAGAAATTCTCGAGGATATTATCCATGACGCCCTAGATGTTGATCCAGCCGAATCTCCTTCATCGTATCTGAACCCCTCCGGGGATGGAATGGGGGTCGGCCGAGAGGATGGATCCCATGGCTCCGATGATGGAGAAGGCGATAGCTCCGATGATGGAGAAGCCGATGGAACCTTAACGAAGTTCGGCGAGGTATATATATGAAGTTCGACGATCAATAGATGCATTACACTTCAGCTGTATATATATAAATTAACGAATGTTTCTTCTCTTAGGCCTCCACATCGAGCAAATCTTCCAAACGAGGCCCGGCCAAAAAGTTGGCCGCATCTACGCATTATACATTTGAGGTCATAGCCCCTACGGGCGAATCAAAGGAAGCCAAGAATGCTACTGATGTATTCAAAAAACAATGCGGAGTTCTGGTTAGGGATCACGTCCCGATCAGCGTTCGAGAGTGAAATAAGCGCAAAGGGGCGAACAATAGTGACTATGTCGCCGAAAGGTACAAAGAGGGTCTTTGGAATGACTGCATTTCACCCTGCTAGAATGTGAGGATCCTGCCGACACTGCAAAATTGAGGGAGAAAGTCAATCAGTGGACTCTTAAGAAGATGGTCGAACTATTCCGGGTGTGGAAGAAAAGATTATGGCAAGACTATTAGAAGAAAAGGACTGATCCAGTATTCGAAGGCTATCTAGCGAAGCAGGAGAATCACTGGAATGCATTTAAGAAGTACAAGGAGTCAGAAGATGCCAAGTCCATGTCCAAAAAGAACAAGAAAAATGCTGAGAAGAAGAAATATCACCATATCTTGGGGCCAGGGGGCTATGAGACTGCCATGCCAAAGTGGGATAAAAAAGAGCAAGAGCTACTTGCTAAAGGGATCACCCCATAATGGATGCGTGAAGAATGGGAATTGAGGGAAAGAAATTGGTTCCTTGCGCATAGGGTTCATACAACGAAACACTAGGGGACCTTGTTTGCAGTGACGCGATTAGGATACCTAGGGAAAATTGGATTAAAGTGGTGAAAGAAATTAAAGAGGGGAAGTTAAATTTCCGTCCCGATAGAGAGAAAGACTTGCTGACACTGGTCCTCGGGAATGGCGAACACGGAGGATGAGTACGAGGCCTTGGCAAGACACCGTGGTGGCTTGCGTTTTCCAAAGACATAGAAACTTACATAAGCCAAGCGACAGTAAAGCAGTGATAGCAAGAGGAGATGGGAGACAGGTTCAATCAGCTGGTTGACAGAATTAATCACCAAAAGTAGCATATTGACGAACTTAAAGGAGAAGTGCGCCTGCAAGATCATGTACTTGATATTATTGCTGACCTATCTCAGTGGAAAACCAGTGTGGCTGACTCGGAGGTCCCGGCTGACGATGCACGGAGGATAGAGGCGGCCCTGGCTGTCCTGTGGATGGAATCAATGATTCAATATCTTGTGAGCTCAATGAGAAACTGAAGAACATATCCATGAAGGTGGCGGTCGGATATGCTTTACCTTGTCTACCTAACGCATGCTGGCATGGCCGTGAGATTCCAGCTGGCTATGCTAAAGTCCGGGTGGATGAAATTGTAACGGGGTTTCATGATATGGAGCTTGACATCCTGGACCTGAAGATGAGAGAACACTCGGAGAAGTAATGGGTGGAATTATTTTATGGGACAATAAATACATCAAGCTTCTAGGCTCGTCGCCAAGGACAACACCGCCTCCGATTCATCGTAGGTCACCTACACCTCCATCACCTCCAAGAAGCCCACCCCATGACTACTCCCACCACAGCGCCAGTCCATCTCGATCTCTACCGCTGGACTTGGGTCGGCCGTCTTCGCCGCCGTCGCCTCTGCCCGCTAAGGAAACTAAGCGGGAGCGTGCCGAAAACCCTTCATCGATGAGTTCTAACCGACGGAGCCCAAAGCAAAAACAGTGTCCCTCCCAAAGTTATCTCATCCAAATCTTCCCATCATACCTTACGATCTAACTTACGAGAAAAACGTTGTGATCGCAAAGACCCATAAAGATGCGCAGTTGCAAAAGAAGAAACCCGAGCCTCGCCCGGTATACACCGAGAAGAAAAAAAACTATGGACTTTGTTTTCTGACCACAAAATCTCAATATGAATTGCACCATAAGACAGATGACTACCTACGCACTCTTTAGAAGGAATTTAGGAAGAGCAAAGCAAGTGGAAGTGCAAGCAGGAGAAAATCAAGTAAAAGTGCAAGCGGGAAAAGATCAGACGTACCACAGCTCGGACAACAGGCCAAACAATCGCTCTCAACCCTCTTGGTGTTATCCGATAGGGGTGTGCAAATAAATATGGAAGAAGCTGCAAAGTGGGCGGCCGATATGGGTGTGAGTGTTGCTGACTTGTTAGGTTCCCAAGACGACAAGTTAGCCAAGGTTGTTGTAGCCCCTAAGCCTACATATGTCCCGGGGGAGCCTTTGGTCAGCAAAGATAAGTTGCAACAACTGCCAACCAATGTGCTTAATTTGCATGAATGGTACTTGAGAGCTGATACGTCATAAATGTATCCTTAATTTCTGATGTTCCATGTTGTTTTCATGTTGTTTCCTACAGATTTGTTATACACTTTATATCATTTTTATCGATTTTCCGGGCTAACCTATTGACAGGATGCCACAAAGCCAGTTCCCTGTTTTCTGTTGTTTTTAGTTTCAGAAAAGTTGTTCTGGAAATATTCTCGGAATTGGAAAATTCGAAGTCCGGAGGTCCTAGAATTCCCGAAGGTTCCACGGAGTCCTGAAGAGACCAGGAGGGGGCCACAGGAGGGCACACCATAGGGCGGCGCGCCCCTTGGCCGCGCCATGGGGTGGTGTGGGGCCCCTAGTCCTCCACCGCATTTGCCCTTTCGCCTATTTATACCCCCCGATATGTAAACCCTAGAGATATACCACTTACGATCTAAGTGCAAGCGGGAAAAGATCAGACGTACCACAGCTCGGACAACAGGCCAAACAATCGCTCTCAACCCTCTTGGTGTTATCCGATAGGGGTGTGCAAATAAATATGGAAGAAGCTGCAAAGTGGGCGGCCGATATGGGTGTGAGTGTTGCTGACTTGTTAGGTTCCCAAGACGACAAGTTAGCCAAGGTTGTTGTAGCCCCTAAGCCTACATATGTCCCGGGGGAGCCTTTGGTCAGCAAAGATAAGTTGCAACAACTGCCAACCAATGTGCTTAATTTGCATGAATGGTACTTGAGAGCTGATACGTCATAAACGTATCCTTAATTTCTGATGTTCCATGTTGTTTTCATGTTGTTTCCTACATGTTTGTTATACACTTTATATCATTTTTATCGATTTTCCGGGCTAACCTATTAACAGGATGCCACAAAGCCAGTTCCCTGTTTTCTGTTGTTTTTAGTTTCAGAAAAGTTGTTCTGGAAATATTCTCGGAATTGGAAAATTCGAAGTCCGGAGGTCCTAGAATTCCCGAAGGTTCCACGGAGTCCCGAAGAGACCAGGAGGGGGCCACAGGAGGGCACACCATAGGGCGGCGCGCCCCTTGGCCGCGCCATGGGGTGGTGTGGGGCCCCTAGTCCTCCACCGCATTTGCCCTTTCGCCTATTTATACCCCCCGATATGTAAACCCTAGAGATATACCACTTCGTCCCGATAAACACCTGAGGCCGCCGTCATCATCATCCCAAGATCGGGAGGGTTCTAAAGCTCTCCCCGGCACCCTACCTGGAGGGGAATTCATCACCGGAGTGGTCTACACCACGATGCTCTCCTCCGAAGTGATGCGTGAGTAGTTCATCCCTGGACTATGGGTCCGTAGCAGTAGCTAGATGGTTGGTCTCTCCACTTTGTAACTCATGTTTAGATCTTGTGAGTTGCCTCACATGATCGAGATCATCTTTATGTAATGCTACATGTTGTGTTTGCTGAGATCTGATGAATGTTGAATGTTATGTCTTCTGATTATCAATCTATCATGTTATCTTCATGCATATGTTATTCATGATCTTGCATGCTCTCCTGTTTAGTTCTTGTTTTCATTGCATCTTGTTCAGAGTTGTTAGTTTTAGTAGTGTTCTGTGAGTACTGTCATGTTTGCTTGTTGTAGCATTTAGAGAGTTTTTGTTAAAGCATGTTTTGTATGGTGCTTGTTGGGAAAAGAAACTGCTGCTTGTGGTAGAATTTATAACAGTGCAAGTAGAAGCTTGTATAGACCGTGGCTAGACTCTTTCATATCATGCTAGATGTTATTTTAGTTCTAAATCCTAGTGGTTATTTAGTAGCATGATTAGCCTCAATAGCTGAGAGTGTTTAATGTGCCATTGAAAGAATCATGAGTTGTTCTTGTCATTTTGAAGCAAAAAATTTGTGGTGTTCTCTTTCGAATGTTTTATTTGGTTGACTTGGCGCATGCTCACACCATGTTTATGACTATGAACCAGTCACTTATAGCCTATATGATCATTTAGTTTTTGAACTTGTGGTACCACTTATGTTTTGATTAATGATGTTTATGTCGCTATGAATGATTATGGCTCTTATGCTCTCTTGATTTATTGCTCCCAGTCTTTTGCTAGCCTCCACCTGTACTGAGTATGAGCTCTACTCGTGCATCCAACTTCCAAAACCAAAATTATGTCAAATGTGTCCACCATACCTACCTACATGTGGTATTTAACTGCCACTCCAAAGTAAATTTCTCATGTGTTACCTTTAAAACTTTCAAAATTACTCATGTTTTGTGCTCCTGTGTTAGCTCATGAGGACGTAAATAGAGAATCTTTATTTCACTTGTTGATTGGACTTTCACACCCTGGACTAGTGGCTTTATCCGCTTATCCAATGATAGAAGAGATGGCAGTGGGGTGCCCAGCCTCAAACTAATAACAAAAAATTATGTTCACTATTTTCCCCCTGATTTATCAGTCAAAGCATAATTGCGTAAACAAAAGAGAATGAGGGATGCCCTTCTACCCAGATGCGTCCTTCTATGGGAGCCGCTCTTGTGAAGTCTAGTTGGCTTATGACGTACTGTATTTTCTGTTTACCATTCGTTGACATAAGCATACACCTCTCTTAAAAATGTTTTCAGTACCTCTATTTAATAAAATAAAAAGCTCTAGCACATGAGTTGATCCCTGCTTCCCTCTGCAAAGGGTCTTTATTTTACTTTTATGTTGAGTCTCCATTTTCTAACTTTATGCACAGTTGAGAGAGCATAGTTGCCATTCTGATTTTTATGTGCATTTGTCCCAGTAATATTATTAATTGATTCATGATGTGTTATTGTGTGTTCTCTAATTATTTTTTCTAGTCTTCCTAATGAACTTTGAAGGTGTCCTGGCATTTATGTTTTGCCGCACTCTTAAGGACTAGCGAAATATCACTTTGCCATGTTATCTCTATACTTGAAACAAACGTATATCTTTTGTTGCATTGTTATTCATGATCTTTTATTTGTGTTACTTCTCATGATGCAAGGTGATTGCTATGCTTTATTGTTAAAATTCTATTTATCATGCTTGTGTTGAAGTTCTATGATCTCAGCTTACTTATGTTTTTACATTATTGATGATCAAGTTTATGTTGGTAGCATGTCACATTAGAAATTATATGTTTTTATCGTTTACCTACTCGAGGACGAGTTGGAACTAAGCTTGGGGATGTTGATACGTCATAAAGGTATCCTTCATTTCTGATGTTTCATGTTGTTTCCTACATGTTTTCTATGCACTTTATGTCATTTTTATCAATTTTCTGGACTAAACTATTGATAAATGTCACAGAGCCAGTTCCCTGTTTTCTGTTGTTTTTAGTTTAGAAAATTTGTTTTGGAAATATTCTCAGAAGTGGAAAATTCGAAGTCCCGAGGTCCTAGAATTCTTGAAGGTTCCACGGAGTCCCGAAGAGACCCGAAGGGGGCCACAGAGGGGCCACACCATAGGGCGGCGCCCCCCTCCCCCCCGGCCGCGCCATGGGGTGGTGTGGGCCCCCAGGCCTCCACCGCCTTTGCCCTTTTGCCTATTTATACTCCCGACGTATCAACCCTAGAGATATACCACTTCGTCCCGAGAAACACCCGAGGCCGCCGTCATCGTCATCCCGAGATCGGGAGGGTTCTGGAGCTCTCCCCGGCACCTGCTGGGAGGGGAATTCATCACCAGAGGGGTCTACACCACCATGCCCTCCTCCGAAGTGATGCGTGAGTAGTTCATCCTGGAATACGGGTCCATAGCAGTAACTAGATGGTTGTTCTCTCCACTTTGTACCTCGTGTTTAGATCTCGTGAGTTGCCTCACATGATCGAGATCATCTTTATGTAATGCTACATGTTGTTTTGTTGGGATCTGATGAATGTTGAATGATATGTCTTCTGATTATCAATCTATCATGTTATCTTCACGCTTATGTTATTTATGATCTTGAATGCTCTTCGTTATTAGTAGATGCTCTGGCCAAGTAGATGCTAGTAACCCCAAGAGGGAGTATTTATGCTTGATAGTTGGTTCATGTCTCCTTTGCATCTGTGCTCGAGTGACAGAAAAGTGACGGATGGAGGATGTGTTGTTGCCATTAGGGAGAAAACAACGGTGTTACTCAGTTTACATTGTTTACATTACAAACTTTGCTTACTGCGATAATCTGTTGCTTCCAACTTAATACCCAACGTTTATTCGGATGATATTCAGTGGGTAGATTATTAGACATAGATGCAGTTAGATGACGGTCTATGTATTTTGTTGTAATGCCCGCATGAATCACATAGTAATCTTTATGTCTTCCATATGCACTACGGTGCAGCCTTCATTTCTGTCAATTGCCCAGCTGTAATTTCTTCACCGCGCATGTTATTTATCTTTCACGGAGAGACACCACTAGTGAACTGTGGACCCCAGTCCATTTTCTCATACTGATAATACACACACTGCTTCCACTGCTTTCATACTGTGCTACTGCTTTCGTATTGTTTTCCTACTGTTTTCCACACCATACATTTAACCTCTTTGTGTTTAGCAAAACCGGTGAGATTGACAACCTCACTGCTTCGTTGGGGAAAAATGATTTGATTGTGTTGTGTAGGTTGCACGTTGCTTCTGAACCGGTAGTGAGCCCTACCATCTCAGCTGCTTCAACCTTGTGAAGTTACTCCTCCCTCCTACTGGTCGATTAAACCTTGGTTTCTTACTGAGGGAAAAGTGTTGTTGTGCTCATCATACCTTCCTCTTGGGATCTCCCAACGAGTGCAAGATGCCAAGATCTGCACCATCAAGAGCCAACAGAAAAATGATCGTGACGAAAGTCCCACGGGAGTACTACTTCCGGCCCAACGAGATACAAGTCGAATTTGAAGAACTCTTCCAGATGTACAATTTAGAATCCCTCGACAAATCTCTCATGAGTTGTTATTGTCTGTAAATTGTTGAATTCATTGTCTACATATAAGTTGTTCAGTTATTTCAGTTGTTCAGTTCATTGCATGTAATTATCCTCATTATATCCTTTTGTACTCTATTATGCAGAATAAAGATCCTGGTCTATAAAAGTAGGAAGATCTATAATGTTGGGTTCATTGACCCAGCTAAAGTACATATAAAGACGCTATCAAGGTTTCCCGATGAGACGGCGGAAAAAATTCTAAGGTTTCTAACGGAGCAACATTTTTGTGAGCACATACTGTTTCCTTACAACTTCAGGTGAGGGTCTTACTCTGTTGTGTCCAGTCACTTTTGCTCTCACTCGATGTTAAGTATAATTGATGAGTTAGTGACGTATATATAAATGTGTGCAGTTTCCACCGGATTTTGCTAGACATTCAAATTGATAAGGGAATAGTTGAAGTCTACGACCCATTAACGAGAAACATGGAACAGTTCCGCAGCATGCAGGACATGCTCCAGAGGTAATTCAATCATTCTCGCACTATACCGGTCTCTTCCGATGATTTCCTGAGATATCAAGTAACGAATAACTCATTCATTCATTTTCCTTACCGAGCAGGGTTTGTAAGCGGTTCAGGAGTGTGACTAAGGGTATCTCTCATGAGGAGCTGACGCTTAAGAGGGCCTCGGTAAGTAGTACAAGATAGGGCCACACATCTCATTACTTCTAGTTTTTCAATACAATTATGATGCTATATTATTATTTTGATTGAATTATATTCTCATAAAGTGCGCACAGCAGCCACCGGGGACGCATCTATGTGGATACCACGTTTGCGAGTTCATTCGCACGTTTACCTCTAAGCATAAAGATTATATAGTCGACGTAAGCAATACATTCACAACTTTATTTTATTACCTTCACTTTTTTATCATGATTGATATTTATATTGATCTTATTGTCTTTTATAGTTCGAGGTCATGCGGGATAGGCTACTACCAGAGCAACGCCTAACAGGAATTACAGAGGATCTGGCGGTTTTTATGATGACAGATATGATAGACGATGCCGGACTATTTAATGTAAATACTCGCTCCTACTGATGATCCCCGTGTAATCAAATAGACGGGCTCTAGTCCCGGTAATTGTGTGATCTCCATGTAACTATCGTAAGACAAGTTATCTTATATATTTGTAGCTGATGGCATCAAAATTGTATATATTTGTGTATGCTCCATCGTAAGACAAGTTATATACTCACGAATCTGTACGGTATATATGTAGTAGCGTAGAAATATACGAAAACTATTTTGAAATGAAGAAATAAATAAATAAAAGAAAACAAAATGAATTCTCTGCCGCGGTACATAAAGTGCCCAAATTTCTGCCGCGGCAGAGATCAATAGTCGCGGCCCGTTATACGATCTGGGACTAAAGGGGTGCCCCCAGCGCGCTCTGCGGCGGCCACATGGAGGGACATTGGTCCCGACTGGTAACAGGTCTGAGACTAAAGGTTGGGCCTATCCCGGTTGGCCAGCCGGGACTAAAACCCCTCATGGGCCGGCACAAATGGCCCCGTCTCCACTAGTGGATCCACTAGACAGACAACTCCACGCTCCCTCCGCTAGCACTAGGCGAACCACTAGAGCAAGGATTGGGCCGGGAGGACCTTATTCTCATTTTGTCACCGCCTCACCACCCGATGAAGACACGAAAACTGTCTAAAAAAAGGAAACATGAACCCTACCATGTCTGCCATCCATCAGAGGCGATCCTAGACGATTAAGGTTTCCGCCTCCTCCCATTGGCCAGAGGCTAGGGTCCGCTGCCATTCCATGTTCTGCGCCACAAAAGGAATTCTACGTATTTTAGAGGGAGGAATATCCTTGGTTCAATACTCGAAGTATACAAACGGCTAAAATTGGCAAATGATATTGCATAGTATACATCGAGATATTTCTATCATTGTACTGAACTACAACTTACCTCTTACAATGTTATATCCAATTGTCATTTTCTTGACACTCTAACATATCGTGGGAGGACGACTTATCCACATAAACAAGTTTCTAAGAACAAGCCACATGAAATTTTAAGCTAATTTCGTTCATACTAATAACTTAAGAACGAGTTTGTAATATATGACAAATTCTCAGACGTAGACCTGTACGTACGGTCTAATAGAGGTTACATTTCACAGCCAATTTAACTAACAAATGTGACTACATTCATGTTCTTCTAGAAAAAAGTAGGCCATGCTCTTTTCGTGTTAAAAACGCTATGCAATGCTCTACCATATAGATGAAGAAAAAACATTAGTGTGCAAAATATCAAGTAGGCCCTTTTTAATTTGTTTGTTCCTGCACCCTGTTGTGTGTGTCATCTGAGGTATTGTATAGGTTTTAGAGAAAGAAATAATCTCATTGATTTAGCATCTTTAGAGCATTCCACTCGCGCCCCCCAAACACCACCCCGAGGCACTTTCCCGTCCGGACCGATCCCAACCTCGCCCACTCATGCCCCCAAAGGCCATTCTTGTCCGTACACTACCCAATTCCCGTCCGGAAAACCCACACCAAAAACCGCACCCTAGGGGTTGGGTTGGGGCGTCCGGACGTGAACTTTCGTCGCCCGCACCACCAAAAAGTCTACACGTGTCCATCTTCTCTCTCCCCACACCTACCGCTCATCCTCTCTCTTCGTGACCACGGACGAAGCGGCGAAGCCGAATCCAACTAGCCCATCCTCTCTCTCTCTGCAGATCGTCCCGTTGACCTCCCCGTCGCCGTCGTCTGCGGTTGTAGCTGGGAAATGTGGGGAGGCGACGAGCGTAGGAAGCAGTTGGAGTGGCTCGGGTGGCCTCCCGTCGAGTGGAGATGCTCCGGCGGCGTGCAGGAGGTTGCGGAGGACAGCGGCCAGCGCAGGAGCGCGGCCGTCAACTGCCTCAGACTAGGAGAGCGGCGGCAGGATGGGCGGGAGGAGTGGCCACGCAGCCCCTTGTCGACGCAGTGGGCGTGGGACGCGTGCCCACGCTGTGTCAGCATGCGCATGACCTCGCGCGTGGCCGCACTGTGCCTTGCTGGTGCCGAAGCTGGAACTTCGAGGGCGAACGAGAGGAAGAGGAGGTGGCGGCGACAATGGCGAGGATTGCATGTCGGCCGCTCTCAACCGTGTTCGCGAGCGCTCTCCCGGCACGCTCCCGACGTGCTCGCGACCGCAGATGCTCTCCTTCAGGGAGATGCATGCCATCTTCCTCGTCCTGAAGGAGATGCGCTGGAGCTCTTCTCCCTGATTGAGGTGGAGGCCCAGTGCGGATGGAGGCGTGGGCGTGGGCGCCGTCGAGCCGGAGTCAACGTGAGCAGCAGCACCTCCCGCTTGCGGCATTCCTCGACTTCTCCGACTTCACGCGACTGCTATAGTCCAGGCCGGTGGCTGGCGAGCTATAGCTCTGAGCCATACAACATCAGCGTGCCCTCCGGCTTCAACATCACGGCGTCCGACATCAAGTCCTTTCTTCCGCCCTCGCGCCAGTGGCTTGGGATGGCCTGCGAGAACGGCCGCCTCGTCGAGGTCCGCCTTGCGGGCGCCGGCCTCATGGGCGCGCTCCCCCGTGGCGTCTTCCTCGGTGCTGACTTCGCTCGTGGAGGGCGGTCTTGTTGGTGGTCACGGCCTCGTTCATGACGTAGGACACCGGCGTGGCCAGGCTGTGCTGCTCGGCCGTTGGCAGCTGTGGTGCGGTGGGAGAGCATGACCATGGTGAGGGGCGTGGTCCCGGTCATGGAGGCGTGTTCCTGCTGGTGTGTCCCTTGCGAGCTCCCGCGCCCAGCTCTTGGAGGCCCCCTTGCTAGCTCCCGCGCCCAGCTCTCGGAGGTGTGTTCCTGCTGGTGGTCTCGGAGCACGGAGCACGCGGCGGCTGTCTCCGTCCGGCTGCGCGCTCTACCGCCTGTTTGTGAAAATGTCGAACAAAGGAGGAAGACAGAAACCTTGTGCTAGGGGGCGTGACTGGGAAGAGAGATAGGAGAGACACGCCCCAAAGCGCTCGTGTCGTCCGGACACTCCCCAAAGCATTGAAAAAATGCAAATCCGAACCCCTATTGAGGATAGGGAGTGGAGATGCTCTTAGTATACATATCTAAACTAGGCCAATGATGCATGTTAATTAATTAGTGTAGATGGTTACCTTGCCCTACCAACTAGGAACCTTAAAAACTTGAGCGTGAAGGAGATGCCGATTCGTATTCTCTCTCTTAGCGTACCAACAATATGGGTGTAAACTCGAAGGCATTAACTACTAAGTGGGCTTTCTAAAACCAGAGAGCCTAACAAATCAAGTGCATATTCTATAAATCCAAGAAATTTCTGAAGTTATAAATCGTAGAAAAATAACAAATATTTATTTCCAAACAGATATATTTATTTTATTTTCTAATCACATAAAAATCTAACTACTACAATTATTTATATTGACCTGTCCCAAAATTCTATATGTACCATGGTTTTTACACTAAATCAAGTTTTTCATACTCTACCTTACAATTGCCTTACGGGCGCGGCGTGCTGCCGTGCCAAGGCCTACTAGTCTTTCTAAATTGGTTGTCTGTTTAATCGTATGTTTGATGCTTCATTATTATCCTAATTATACTGCTAATGTTTGATGCAATAAATCTCTCTAAACGGTTTCTTGTAACGGAAATAGGAAGGGGCGCCTTCTTTCTTGGTAAAACTTTGCTCATTTGCAACAATCTAGCTTGTATACTACGTATTAGGTTTAAGGTCACTTTGCTTGTGATCCTATCAGTCTTAGTTAGGATCGAAATTTATATTATTTGCACTGGACTGTTTTTACAAGATGAGTGCCTTAATTTTTTATGTTGTATTAGGTTCTTATGAAGTGTTATATTTGTAGTTTACTTTGAGTTCTTTATTCATGTTAGGACCTCCACTACACCCCATTGAAGAAGATCGTGCCAGAACTATCATGGCAAACAATGCAAAGATGCATGAACTGGGCGTAAAGCGAGCAAGTTTTCTTTCATGTCCTACTGTAACCCCCCCCCCCCCCCCCAAAAAAAGACCAAGAAGCAAGACTCTATTCCATACTATAAGACGTATCAGTACATGCCTATGTATAATGTTGAAGAGGTATCAGATGCCACTGAAAGAGACGTGTCATATCAATCACTATCCAGCGTGGACAATGAGCTGCAGGTTATTCCCTAACCCGGTAGCTCAACATTCTTTCATGATATCGCAACAACTAGGGTGCAGCTTTCTTATCTTGTGTTGAACTGTTTGATCAATGTGGCGCCATATATTTTGTGCTACTTCCTCTATTCCATACTATAAGACGTTTTGGCAAGCTAATTAAGACCATGAAATCCTCTTATAGTAATTAAGGTTGTCATTGTCATTTCAACATGGTTTCCATCTATGTTCCTCACATGCTTGACACCTGCTATTCCATCTATTCTTCTCATCTGCTAGTTTATTATACACACAGTTGGTTGATTATAATCTGCTACTAGTTTTCATCTATTTTTTGTACATGCTTGTCATCTGCTATTTTCATCTATCTTCCTCACATGCTTGACACCTATTTCATCTATGCTTCTCATCTGCTAGTTCATTACGTACACCGTTGTTTGACTATAATCTGCTAGTTTTCATCATTTTTTATACATGCTTGTCATCTGCTAGTTTCATCTATGCTATGTACATTCTTGTCATCTGTTATTTTCATCTATTTTCTTTGAATGCTTGATAGGCAACCAAGAAAAGGTGATGTCTCGATCTGTTTCAGAGGATAAGGATGATGATGATGGTGAAGTTATCATGCTGAAGAGTGGAAAACATACTTTCTCAAAGAAGGCCCGTGTGGGATCAAGTCTTTCAAAGTCTGAGCTTGAACCGCAGCTTGATGTGAAAGTGTGCAGAACAATTGCTGATATGAGGATGGCGAAAGCAGAATCCGAGCAACTGAGGCTCAAGTTTGTAGTTGATATGGAAGATATTCGGAAGCAACAAGTTGCGCTAAAGAAATCTCAACTAGAAGGAGTTGCCCTACTTGAGATGCTGGTTGAGCGGATGCGTGGTCCTTAAACTTGTGGTTCTGTATGTTGCTTTGATATCCTGTTAGAAAACTAAGTATTTGATGCCTGTTATGTGGTTCGTTTTTCTGGCTGTGTGCAATTGGCAATTATAACGATAATGTAACCACCCAAATAGCACCAAAACCGACATCGTAGTAACGTAACGTAAAAGTCCGTCAAGGCAAATACCGACACGTGGCGATGTATGCCCAGCCCACGTGTCCTCCTATGAGTGGGCGATTAGACGACGTAAATATAATGTCCCCGGCACGGTGATGACATCACCCAAATCCGAGACAGAAAAAAATGTCATGGAAAAAGTCGTTGCGTGGAACCATTTGGTTGGTGCACGTGCCACGAGTTTAGCGACGGAAAAAAAACGTCGCTGGGTAGCCCGCGACGAGCAGATTTCGTCCCAGAAAAAGGCGACGTGGCGCTATTTTGTTTCCATGTGGCGTATTTTGATTGGTCCACATGGTTTCGCCTGATTGGTCGAGACTCGCGACGGAAAAAAGTCGCTGGGTAGCCCGGGACGAACAGATTTCGTCGCAGAAGAAGGCAACATGACACCATTTTGTTTCCATGTGGCGTATTTCGGTTGGTCCACATGATTTCGCCTCATTGGTCAAGACTCGTGACGTAAAAAACGTTCCCACATTTGTCACGTCAGCTGATTACGATAACGGCCGTTAGAACCTCGTTTGCCACGTGTCGCCTCATAGCAAAGAAATAAAAACGTTGATGCTTATTGGGACTAGTCCGGACGGCCCAACTGGTGGTGACGATTTTAGGTTCATATAAACTTCGCAGACTCGTCCCTGACAGTCGATCCGATACGTTTTAATTCCGTCGCGTAAAACGTACCGGATTGCCCTTAGCGACGGTTTGGAGCTCATCCGCAATATTATTGAAACGTCCGAAACCGCGCGGAATTCGGTAGTGGCTCATGTTTTCTGTTGTTTTTGGTTTCAGAAAAGTTGTTCTCAATATATTCTCGGAATTGGACGAAACAAATTCCAAGGGTCCTATTTTTCTGTCACGTACACAGAGTCCGGAGGAGACCCGAAGGGGGCCACAGGGTGGCCACACCATAGGGTGGCGCCCCCGTTCGCCGCGCCACCAGGTGGTGTGGGCCCCCTGGCCACCCACCGACATCGCCCTTTCGCCTATTTATACTCCTTCTCAGGAAATCCCTAAATACCCGAGCCTCCATCCATGAAAAGTTTCATAGTCGCCGTCACCGTCAACCCTAGTTCAGGAGGGTTCTGAAGCTCTCCTCGACACCCTGTCGGGAGGGGAAATCATCATCGGAGGGCTCTACATCACCATGCCTGCCTCCGCAGAATGCGTGAGTAGTTCATCCTTGGACTACGGGTCCATAGCAGTAGCTAGATGGTTGTCTTCTCCTCTTTATGCCACCATGTTTAGATCTTGTGAGCTGCCTAACATGATCAAGATCATATATCTGTAATGCTATATGTTGTGTTTGCTGGGATCCGGTAAATATTGAATGTTATGTCAAGTTAATTATAGATCTATCTTTTATATGTTATTTGTGATCTTGCATGCTCTCCGTTACTAGTAGATGCTCTGGCCAAGTTGATGCTTGTAACTCAAGAGGGATTATTTATGCTCGATACTGGGTTCATGCCTCCAGTTATCTAGGAGAGTGACAATAACTTCTAAGAATGTGGATGTGCTGTTGAAACTAGGAATAAAACAACAATGTTTTGTCTAAGGATAATTCTATTGTATACATTACGCACTTTATTTAATGCAACAATTTGTTGCTTGCAACTTAATACCCAAAATCTGCTTGGATTACGTTCTGAGGGTGGATTATTAGTCATAGATGCAGTTGGATTATGGCATATGTATCATGTTGTATTGCCCAAATAAATCTCATAGTAATCATCGTGCTTGCATATAAACTACGGTGCAGCCTCTATCTCTGTCAATTGTCCAGCTGTAATTTGTTTACCCAACATGTTATCTACTACCTCCGATCCATATAAAGTGTCGGAAAAACTTAACATGTCACGTACAACTTGTACAAGGTGTGGCGACATTTTTTCAGACTGGAGGGAGTATCTGTTTTGGAGAGACACCACTAGTGAACTGTGGACCCCGGTCCATTCTTTTACACTGATAATACAACCTACTGCAAGCACTGTTCTTTTTACTGCAATCATTGTTCTCTTTTTATTTACTTCAAACAAGCACCGTTTTCCACATTATACGTCTAATCCTTTGTGTTAGCAAAACCGGTGAGATTGACAACCTCACTTTTTTGTTGGGGCAAAGTATCTTAGTTGTGTTGTGTGCAGATTCCACGTTGCTGCTGAGTCTGGTAGTGCGTCCTGGCAACATCAGTTGTCAACAACCTTCAGAAGTAATTTCTTTCTCCTACTGGTCGATTAAACCTTGGTTTCTTTCTGAGAGAAAATTGATGTTGTACTCTTCATACCTTCCTATTGGGGTCTCCCAACGAACGTGTGTCCACACGCCATCAGTCGGCAATGCAGAAAAATCGAGAGAGAGTTCGAGGACTTTGCAGGTGACTCGAGGAACTTATGGTTTGGTCTAAGTACAAATGGCATGAATCCTTTTGGGGAGCAGAGTTGCAGTCACGGTACCTGGCCCATGACTCTATGTATCTACAGCCTTCCTCTTTGGTTCTGCATGAAGCGGAAGTTCATTATGATGTCAGTGCTCATCCAAGGCCCGAAGCAACACGACAAAGACATTCATGTGTACCTAAGGCCATTAGTCGATGAACTTCTGTAGTTGTGGGCCAAACCAGGTGTAAGTGTGTGGGATGAGCACGAACACGGTCCATTTCAGTAAAGACGAACAAGGGATATAATGGATGCATGCACTGTTTGTATGAGACAAAAAGTATATATTTGGATAAATGTAGGAAGAATGTGTACCCGTACAACCGCCGTTTTCTTCCGCCTAGTCATTCCTTAAGGAAAAAAGGCAAGCATTTCGATGGCAAGGCAGAAACCCAGACAAAGCCTGCCTCCCGTAATGGTGTTGAAGTATTTGGTATGGTCAAGGATTTAAATGTAATCTTTTGAAAGGGTCCTGGCAGCCAACCTGTTCTGAACAGCGCTGATAAGAGCGCACCCATTTGGAAGAAGAAATCTATATTTTTGGGAGTTCTATTGGGAAGTCCATGAGGTGCACTCTGCAATCGATGTCATGCACCTGACGAAAAATCTTGTATGGAAGTCAAAAGATATACCGGAAGTACGGGAGGACCAGGAACGTCATAAAAGATGAGACGACATGCATCCAGAGCAGTTTCAAGGGCCTTCCAGCTACGCTCTTACCAAGGAAGAGAAGAAAATCTTTTTTGATGTCCTTTTCAGTATCAAGGTCTCGTATGGCTTTTTGTCAAATATAAAGGGAATAGTAAATATGAAAGAGAAAATTTCCAAAACCTAAAGTCGCATGACTACCACATGATTATGGCGCAATTGCTTCCAGTTGCATTGAGGAGAATTGTACCGAGAAATTTTTGACTGGCCATTATGAAGATATGTGCATTCCTCGATGCAATTTCTCAGAAGGTAATCGATCAAGAAAGTCTATCAGGGTTACAGATTGATGTGGAACAATGTCTGGTCTCCTTTGAGTTGTGTTCCCGCCATCCTTTTTCAATATTATGACGCACCTCCAAGTTCACCTAGTCGAAGAGATTAGAATTCTCGGTCCTGTGTTTTTACACAATATGTTTCCCTTCGAGGGGTTCATGGGATTCTTAAAGAAATATGTTCTAACCGTGCTAGGCTAGAAGGAAGTATCTCCAAGGGCTATGGAACAGAAGAGGTCATTGCGTTTTATGTTGACTTTCTTCCTCACCTTAAGCCGATTGGTGTTCCTAAATCTCGGTACGAGGGGAGGCTGACTGGAAAAGGCACACTACGAAGGAAAGCAACGGTATGTAGGGACGGGCATTCTTTCACTCAAGCACACTACACAGTTCTACACAATTCCACCGTGGTGGATCCATATATCGAGAAACACAAGAATATTCTACGCTCCAAAAACCCAAGGAAGACTAACTCCTAGATTAAAGGGAAACACGTGGCGACTTTTGGCAGTTGGTTGCAGACACCTCTCATGAATAACACCACTGTTGGATATCAGTTGTACTTGTTGGCCAGGTCGCCATCTTCGACTATATGTACTTTCCAAGGGTACGAGATAAATTGGAATACATTTTACACAATCGCCCAAGATAAAAAAGAGCATCAACCAAAACAATGGTGTCCGCTTTGATGCAACAGACGATAATGGGTAGAAGGACACATATTATGGGTACATAGAGGATATATGTGAACTTGAGTATGGACCTACTTTTAAGGTCCCTTTGTTTTGGTGCAAATGGGTCAAGCTGACAGGAGCCGGGGTAGATGTAGACCAAAAGTATGGCATGACAACAGTGGATCTGAACAATCTTGCATATATGGACGAACCATTCGTCCTAGACAACGATGTGGATCAAGTTTTCTATCTGAAGGACATGTCTACCAAACCGAGAAAAACAAATCAGCAAAAGAATACATCGTCTGATGAGCCAAAGCGCCACAAAGTTCTTTCGGGGAAAAGAAACATCGTGGGAGTAGATGAGAAGACAGACATGTCAGTAGATTATAATAAGTTTCATGAAATTCCGCCCTTTACACTGAGAACGGACCCAAGCATCATGTTAAATGATGAAGATTCTCCATGGCTACAGCGCAGAAGAAAACAGAATCAATAGATAGGGATGTTGGTGATGTGTAATAATGTACTCCCTCTGTTCCATAATACTCTACATGCTAGAAATTTTAAGACAAAATAGCATACTATTTAATATTACTACTCAAATATGTAAACAACCAATGCATGTCATATCAGCATCAATGACACCAATAGAAAAAGAGAGAGGTCGCTTAGTCTTTTGTTGTCGCTGATTACCGAGGAGACAATTAATGTTTAGAACCCAGAATGTAGAATAATATGGAACAAAATACTAGTCTAGAATGTAGACTATTGTGGAATGGAGGGAGTATTAAACTTGGAATTCTCCATGGCATAGTTTGTTGAAATGTGCCCATATTCCACACAAACGTGCATCTTGGAAGCACGGACAATGTTGACGGAGAAAAAATTTCTTTTCATTGAATAAAAAACTATTGTCCATTTTTCGACTGTGAAAATGTGTTTTTTTGTGAAGGACCAACCATAAATATGTTGCAAAGCTTGGGATCTGCATTTTTTTTTAAATACTGAACCATGTTATATGCACAAATATCCAATTTGTTGCCTATGAAAAGGTTTCAATCCGCCTCTTTTGAAAAACAAAAGTTTTTTCCGATTCAGTTGGAAACGGGTTAAAATTGAACTACAGGTGCCTCGTAGTTTGCTCATGATTTTTGGCAAAAATAATTTTTAGGTACACAACTACCTATTTCACCACAGATACGCCAATAATTTCTCAATATTAAACCCCTAGCTATGAACGTCCATGCCCGCCGTATTGACTTTTTCCTAAAACCGGCATAGAAAATTTCAGAAAATTCAAAAACTGATGCACCAAAATTACTAACAGCAAGATTACTAGAAAAGTTGTTTTCAGAAGTTAATAACTTAGTCATGATGCATGGAAAACAATTTATAAATCATAAAACAAAATTAAACATTAATATTGGTCAAATATGGGCTATAAGTGCAAATCTATTGTTAGTTCTGAGAAATAGTTTCTTAATGAATTTATTTTGTTTCTACTAGATAGGTTACCAAAACCGTAGAAATTGGATTCACCCCAAAAGGGTTTTTAGATTAAAAGATATTTCCAAAATAGTGATTTAAATAGATCTACAAATAACATGTGAGTGCATGTTACAAAATTAAAATATTATTGGCCTAGATTAATCTACACATTATGCTCATTTCAAAAATTCCAAGATCATCTAATTTGAAAAATTACAGAACAGAAGTAATGAATTTTTAAAATTTTATATCAATTTTGTTTTAATTAAAAATAAAAAAATAAAAGTGACCGATCCGGGGCTATGCTAACGGTGCTCTCTGATTGGTCGGAGGCATTTTTGCATTTCGCACGCAGAATTTTGACCCTTTAGTCGCGGCCCGTGCTATGGGCCGGGACTAAAGGGTTTTGTTCGCGCGTGTATTGTGAACCCCCCCCCCCCTCTCATTTAGTCCCGACGCATGGCACGAGCCGCGACTAAACACCCCCTTTAGTCGCGGCTCGTGCCACGGGCCGAGACTAAATGGGGTTATATCAATCGCCCTTTCTCCCCTACCTCCGGGACTTAGCAGTTTCGCGCACACAGGATCGGAGGCCAAGATACAACAGACGTCGAATGCTCGATTTGCGCGTGCGCCGCCATCGTCATCATCGTCGCACGCTGTCGCTTCTCCGTCGCCGCACGCTGTCCTCATCGTCGACTCCTCTCCGTGTGCGCCGTACACCACCATGCAGCACGTCGTCGCCGCCTCTCCTTCGCGCCGCGCCGCCCCTCGGCTCCAATTCCGGCAAAACGCCGGAGAGGTGAGACCCTACCCCCTGCTGACGTCATCATGATGTCATCGTGACATCGCCACAGCTTTTTTCCCGTTTTTCCCTAATAGAATTAAATTGGAATTTTGTAGAAAAGCCCCTAGATATTATAACTTTCATAAAATTTTGTCCAGAAGCACAAATTTAGCAAACTTAGACTTTTGAAAAGCCCATGACATGTAGAAAATTTTAGCACTGTTCAAATTGAAATTGCGATATTTCAAATTTGTCCAAAATCAAATGATCCACTTGGATGAATTTTGACATAATTCAAATTTTAGAAATCCAAAATTTGCAAATAAAATATATTTGGAAACCTTAAGATGTGTACTTTCATATTCTCTGTCCCAAAATAATTTTGGACTAATTAATCTGAATTTAGATTTTTTTTTTGTCTTTTTGCGTATTTTTTGACTTAGTTTAAATTTTGTAAATATTTCCAATATGTTTTCTCTAGAAAATTAGTTCTAAGTACTCACATTAGACCAGAGAGACCAAAACCTAATTCTTTGGATGCCTTGAAACCATGTGCATGTAATTTTGTGCTAGTTGTCCCTTCTAGTTGAAACCACTTAGTCTGAAATTGTGAAAACAATGAAGTGTAATAAAGATGTCCCCTTTGTTACCCTTGGGGTCAACATGATTGATGTACTAAAACAACATGTTCAAATATTGATATGCTCAAATATTGATAGAGATAGAGATAATATTATGCATTTTGAAAACTTTCATTGTCCACGACGCCCAAGAAAAACATGGTAGCTGGATGTACTAATATTATGCATTTTGCAGAAACTATGGATCCACCTAGTCCAATCCGCAAAGACCTAGCACATGAAGAAATTCTCGAGGATATTATCCATGACGCCCTAGATGTTGATCCAGCCGAATCTCCTTCATCGTATCTCAACCCCTCCGGGGATGGAATGGGGGTCGGCCGAGAGGATGGATCCCATGGCTCCGATGATGGAGAAGGCGATAGCTCCGATGATGGAGAAGCCGATGGAACCTTAACGAAGTTCGGCGAGGTATATATATGAAGTTCGACGATCAATAGATGCATTACACTTCAGCTGTATATATATAAATTAACGAATGTTTCTTCTCTTAGGCCTCCACATCGAGCAAATCTTCCAAACGAGGCCCGGCCAAAAAGTTGGCCGCATCTACGCATTATACATTTGAGGTCATAGCCCCTACGGGCGAATCAAAGGAAGCCAAGAATGCTACTGATGTATTCAAAAAACAATGCGGAGTTCTGGTTAGGGATCACGTCCCGATCAGCGTTCGAGAGTGAAATAAGCGCAAAGGGGCGAACAATAGTGACTATGTCGCCGAAAGGTACAAAGAGGGTCTTTGGAATGACTGCATTTCACCCTGCTAGAATGTGAGGATCCTGCCGACACTACAAAATTGAGGGAGAAAGTCAATCAGTGGACTCTTAAGAAGATGGTCGAACTATTCCGGGTGTGGAAGAAAAGATTATGGCAAGACTATTAGAAGAAAAGGACTGATCCAGTATTCGAAGGCTATCTAGCGAAGCAGGAGAATCACTGGAATGCATTTAAGAAGTACAAGGAGTCAGAAGATGCCAAGTCCATGTCCAAAAAGAACAAGAAAAATGCTGAGAAGAAGAAATATCACCATATCTTGGGGCCAGGGGGCTATGAGACTGCCATGCCAAAGTGGGATAAAAAAGAGCAAGAGCTACTTGCTAAAGGGATCACCCCATAATGGATGCGTGAAGAATGGGAATTGAGGGAAAGAAATTGGTTCCTTGCGCATAGGGTTCATACAACGAAACACTAGGGGACCTTGTTTGCAGTGACGCGATTAGGATACCTAGGGAAAATTGGATTAAAGTGGTGAAAGAAATTAAAGAGGGGAAGTTAAATTTCCGTCCCGATAGAGAGAAAGACTTGCTGACACTGGTCCTCGGGAATGGCGAACACGGAGGATGAGTACGAGGCCTTGGCAAGACACCGTGGTGGCTTGCGTTTTCCAAAGACATAGAAACTTACATAAGCCAAGCGACAGTAAAGCAGTGATAGCAAGAGGAGATGGGAGACAGGTTCAATCAGCTGGTTGACAGAATTAATCACCAAAAGTAGCATATTGACGAACTTAAAGGAGAAGTGCGCCTGCAAGATCATGTACTTGATATTATTGCTGACCTATCTCAGTGGAAAACCAGTGTGGCTGACTCGGAGGTCCCGGCTGACGATGCACGGAGGATAGAGGCGGTCCTGGCTGTCCTGTGGATGGAATCAATGATTCAATATCTTGTGAGCTCAATGAGAAACTGGAGAACATATCCATGAAGGTGGCGGTCGGATATGCTTTACCTTGTCTACCTAACGCATGCTGGCATGGCCGTGAGATTCCAGCTGGCTATGCTAAAGTCCGGGTGGATGAAATTGTAACGGGGTTTCATGATATGGAGCTTGACATCCTGGACCTGAAGATGAGAGAACACTCGGAGAAGTAATGGGTGGAATTATTTTATGGGACAATAAATACATCAAGCTTCTAGGCTCGTCGCCAAGGACAACACCGCCTCCGATTCATCGTAGGTCACCTACACCTCCATCACCTCCAAGAAGCCCACCCCATGACTACTCCCACCACAGCGCGAGTCCATCTCGATCTCTACCGCTGGACTTGGGTCGGCCGTCTTCGCCGCCGTCGCCTCTGCCCGCTAAGGAAACTAAGCGGGAGCGTGCCGAAAACCCTTCGTCGATGAGTTCTAACCGACGGAGCCCAAAGCAAAAACAGTGTCCCTCCCAAAGTTATCTCATCCAAATCTTCCCATCATACCTTACGATCTAACTTACGAGAAAAACGTTGTGATCGCAAAGACCCATAAAGATGCGCAGTTGCAAAAGAAGAAACCCGAGCCTCGCCCGGTATACACCGAGAAGAAAAAAAACTATGGACTTTGTTTTCTGACCACAAAATCTCAATATGAATTGCACCATAAGACAGATGACTACCTACACACTCTTTAGAAGGAATTTAGGAAGAGAAAAGCAAGTGGAAGTGCAAGCAGGAGAAAATCAAGTAAAAGTGCAAGCGGGAAAAGATCAGACGTACCACAGCTCGGACAAGAGGCCAAACAATCGCTCTCAACCATCTTGGTGTTATCCGATAGGGGTGTGCAAATAAATATGGAAGAAGCTGCAAAGTGGGCGGCCGATATGGGTGTGAGTGTTGCTGACTTGTTAGGTTCTCAAGACGACAAGTTAGCCAAGGTTGTTGTAGCCCCTAAGCCTACATATGTCCCGGGGGAGCCTTTGGTCAGCAAAGATAAGTTGCAACAACTGCCAACCAATGTGCTTAATTTGCATGAATGGTACTTGAGAGCTGATACGTCATAAACGTATCCTTAATTTCTGATGTTCCATGTTGTTTTCATGTTGTTTCCTACATGTTTGTTATACACTTTATATCATTTTTATCGATTTTCCGGGCTAACCTATTGACAGGATGCCACAAAGCCAGTTCCCTGTTTTCTGTTGTTTTTAGTTTCAGAAAAGTTGTTCTGGAAATATTCTCGGAATTGGAAAATTCGAAGTCCGGAGGTCCTAGAATTCCCGAAGGTTCCACGGAGTCCCGAAGAGACCAGGAGGGGGCCACGGGAGGGCACACCATAGGGCGGCGCGCCCCTTGGCCGCGCCATGGGGTGGTGTGGGGCCCCTAGTCCTCCACCGCATTTGCCCTTTCGCCTATTTATACCCCCCGATATGTAAACCCTAGAGATATACCACTTACGATCTAAGTGCAAGCGGGAAAAGATCAGACGTACCACAGCTCGGACAACAGGCCAAACAATCGCTCTCAACCCTCTTGGTGTTATCCGATAGGGGTGTGCAAATAAATATGGAAGAAGCTGCAAAGTGGGCGTCCGATATGGGTGTGAGTGTTGCTGACTTGTTAGGTTCCCAAGACGACAAGTTAGCCAAGGTTGTTGTAGCCCCTAAGCCTACATATGTCCCGGGGGAGCCTTTGGTCAGCAAAGATAAGTTGCAACAACTGCCAACCAATGTGCTTAATTTGCATGAATGGTACTTGAGAGCTGATACGTCATAAACGTATCCTTAATTTCTGATGTTCCATGTTGTTTTCATGTTGTTTCCTACATGTTTGTTATACACTTTATATCATTTTTATCGATTTTCCGGGCTAACCTATTAACAGGATGCCACAAAGCCAGTTCCCTGTTTTCTGTTGTTTTTAGTTTCAGAAAAGTTGTTCTGGAAATATTCTCGGAATTGGAAAATTCGAAGTCCGGAGGTCCTAGAATTCCCGAAGGTTCCACGGAGTCCCGAAGAGACCAGGAGGGGGCCACAGGAGGGCACACCATAGGGCGGTGCGCCCCTTGGCCGCGCCATGGGGTGGTGTGGGGCCCCTAGTCCTCCACCGCATTTGCCCTTTCGCCTATTTATACCCCCCTATATGTAAACCCTAGAGATATACCACTTCGTCCCGATAAACACCTGAGGCCGCCGTCATCATCATCCCAAGATCGGGAGGGTTCTAAAGCTCTCCCCGGCACCCTACCTGGAGGGGAATTCATCACCGGAGTGGTCTACACCACGATGCTCTCCTCCGAAGTGATGCGTGAGTAGTTCATCCCTGGACTATGGGTCCGTAGCAGTAGCTAGATGGTTGGTCTCTCCACTTTGTAACTCATGTTTAGATCTTGTGAGTTGCCTCACATGATCGAGATCATCTTTATGTAATGCTACATGTTGTGTTTGCTGAGATCTGATGAATGTTGAATGTTATGTCTTCTGATTATCAATCTATCATGTTATCTTCATGCATATGTTATTCATGATCTTGCATGCTCTCCTGTTTAGTTCTTGTTTTCATTGCATCTTGTTCAGAGCTGTTAGTTTTAGTAGTGTTCTGTGAGTACTGTCATGTTTGCTTGTTGTAGCATTTAGAGAGTTTTTGTTAAAGCATGTTTTGTATGGTGCTTGTTGGGAAAAGAAACTGCTGCTTGTGGTAGAATTTATAACAGTGCAAGTAGAAGCTTGTATAGACCGTGGCTAGACTCTTTCATATCATGCTAGATGTTATTTTAGTTCTAAATCCTAGTGGTTATTTAGTAGCATGATTAGCCTCAATAGCTGAGAGTGTTTAATGTGCCATTGAAAGAATCATGAGTTGTTCTTGTCATTTTGAAGCAAAAAATTTGTGGTGTTCTCTTTCGAATGTTTTATTTGGTTGACTTGGCGCATGCTCACACCATGTTTATGACTATGAACCAGTCACTTATAGCCTATATGATCATTTAGTTTTTGAACTTGTGGTACCACTTATGTTTTGATTAATGATGTTTATGTCGCTATGAATGATTATGGCTCTTATGCTCTCTTGATTTATTGCTCCCAGTCTTTTGCTAGCCTCCACCTGTACTGAGTATGAGCTCTACTCGTGCATCCAACTTCCAAAACCAAAATTATGTCAAATGTGTCCACCATACCTACCTACATGTGGTATTTAACTGCCACTCCAAAGTAAATTTCTCATGTGTTACCTTTAAAACTTTCAAAATTACTCATGTTTTGTGCTCCTGTGTTAGCTCATGAGGACGTAAATAGAGAATCTTTATTTCACTTGTTGATTGGACTTTCACACCCTGGACTAGTGGCTTTATCCGCTTATCCAATGATAGAAGAGCTGGCAGTGGGGTGCCCAGCCTCAAACTAATAACAAAAAATTATGTTCACTATTTTCCCCCTGATTTATCAGTCAAAGCATAATTGCGTAAACAAAAGAGAATGAGGGATGCCCTTCTACCCAGATGCGTCCTTCTATGGGAGCCGCTCTTGTGAAGTCTAGTTGGCTTGTGACGTACTGTATTTTCTGTTTACCATTCGTTGACATAAGCATACACCTCTCTTAAAAATGTTTTCAGTACCTCTATTTAATAAAATAAAAAGCTCTAGCACATGAGTTGATCCCTGCTTCCCTCTGCAAAGGGTCTTTATTTTACTTTTATGTTGAGTCTCCATTTTCTAACTTTATGCACAGTTGAGAGAGCATAGTTGCCATTCTGATTTTTATGTGCATTTGTCCCAGTAATATTATTAATTGATTCATGATGTGTTATTGTGTGTTCTCTAATTATTTTTTCTAGTCTTCCTAATGAACTTTGAAGGTGTCCTGGCATTTATGTTTTGCCGCACTCTTAAGGACTAGCGAAATATCACTTTGCCATGTTATCTCTATACTTGAAACAAACGTATATCTTTTGTTGCATTGTTATTCATGATCTTTTATTTGTGTTACTTCTCATGATGCAAGGTGATTGCTATGCTTTATTGTTAAAATTCTATTTATCATGCTTGTGTTGAAGTTCTATGATCTCAGCTTACTTATGTTTTTACATTATTGATGATCAAGTTTATGTTGGTAGCATGTCACCTTAGAAATTATATGTTTTTATCGTTTACCTACTCGAGGACGAGTTGGAACTAAGCTTGGGGATGTTGATACGTCATAAAGGTATCCTTCATTTCTGATGTTTCATGTTGTTTCCTACATGTTTTCTATGCACTTTATGTCATTTTTATCAATTTTCTGGACTAAACTATTGATAAATGCCACAGAGCCAGTTCCCTGTTTTCTGTTGTTTTTAGTTTAGAAAATTTGTTTTGGAAATATTCTCAGAAGTGGAAAATTCGAAGTCCCGAGGTCCTAGAATTCTTGAAGGTTCCACGGAGTCCCGAAGAGACCCGAAGGGGGCCACAGAGGGGCCACACCATAGGGCGGCGCCCCCCTCCCCCCCGGCCGCGCCATGGGGTGGTGTGGGCCCCCAGGCCTCCACCGCCTTTGCCCTTTTGCCTATTTATACTCCCGACGTATCAACCCTAGAGATATACCACTTCGTCCCGAGAAACACCCGAGGCCGCCGTCATCGTCATCCCGAGATCGGGAGGGTTCTGGAGCTCTCCCCGGCACCTGCTGGGAGGGGAATTCATCACCAGAGGGGTCTACACCACCATGCCCTCCTCCGAAGTGATGCGTGAGTAGTTCATCCTGGAATACGGGTCCATAGCAGTAACTAGATGGTTGTTCTCTCCACTTTGTACCTCGTGTTTAGATCTCGTGAGTTGCCTCACATGATCGAGATCATCTTTATGTAATGCTACATGTTGTTTTGTTGGGATCTGATGAATGTTGAATGATATGTCTTCTGATTATCAATCTATCATGTTATCTTCACGCTTATGTTATTTATGATCTTGAATGCTCTTCGTTATTAGTAGATGCTCTGGCCAAGTAGATGCTAGTAACCCCAAGAGGGAGTATTTATGCTTGATAGTTGGTTCATGTCTCCTTTGCATCTGTGCTCGAGTGACAGAAAAGTGACGGATGGAGGATGTGTTGTTGCCATTAGGGAGAAAACAACGGTGTTACTCAGTTTACATTGTTTACATTACAAACTTTGCTTACTGCGATAATCTGTTGCTTCCAACTTAATACCCAACGTTTGTTCGGATGATATTCAGTGGGTAGATTATTAGACATAGATGCAGTTAGATGACGGTCTATGTATTTTGTTGTAATGCCCGCATGAATCACATAGTAATCTTTATGTCTTCCATATGCACTACGGTGCAGCCTTCATTTCTGTCAATTGCCCAGCTGTAATTTCTTCACCGCGCATGTTATTTATCTTTCACGGAGAGACACCACTAGTGAACTGTGGACCCCAGTCCATTTTCTCATACTGATAATACACACACTGCTTCCACTGCTTTCATACTGTGCTACTGCTTTCGTATTGTTTTCCTACTGTTTTCCACACCATACATTTAACCTCTTTGTGTTTAGCAAAACCGGTGAGATTGACAACCTCACTGCTTCGTTTGGGAAAAATGATTTGATTGTGTTGTGTAGGTTGCACGTTGCTTCTGAACCGGTAGTGAGCCCTACCATCTCAGCTGCTTCAACCTTGTGAAGTTACTCCTCCCTCCTACTGGTCGATTAAACCTTGGTTTCTTACTGAGGGAAAAGTGTTGTTGTGCTCATCATACCTTCCTCTTGGGATCTCCCAACGAGTGCAAGATGCCAAGATCTGCACCATCAAGAGCCAACAGAAAAATGATCGTGACGAAAGTCCCACGGGAGTACTACTTCCGGCCCAACGAGATACAAGTCGAATTTGAAGAACTCTTCCAGATGTACAATTTAGAATCCCTCGACAAATCTCTCATGAGTTGTTATTGTCTGTAAGTTGTTGAATTCATTGTCTACATATAAGTTGTTCAGTTATTTCAGTTGTTCAGTTCATTGCATGTAATTATCCTCATTATATCCTTTTGTACTCTATTATGCAGAATAAAGATCCTGGTCTATAAAAGTAGGAAGATCTATAATGTTGGGTTCATTGACCCAGCTAAAGTACATATAAAGACGCTATCAAGGTTTCCCGATGAGACGGCGGAAAAAATTCTAAGGTTTCTAACGGAGCAACATTTTTGTGAGCACATACTGTTTCCTTACAACTTCAGGTGAGGGTCTTACTCTGTTGTGTCCAGTCACTTTTGCTCTCACTCGATGTTAAGTATAATTGATGAGTTAGTGACGTATATATAAATGTGTGCAGTTTCCACCGGATTTTGCTAGACATTCAAATTGATAAGGGAATAGTTGAAGTCTACGACCCATTAACGAGAAACATGGAACAGTTCCGCAGCATGCAGGACATGCTCCAGAGGTAATTCAATCATTCTCGCACTATACCGGTCTCTTCCGATGATTTCCTGAGATATCAAGTAACGAATAACTCATTCATTCATTTTCCTTACCGAGCAGGGTTTGTAAGCGGTTCAGGAGTGTGACTAAGGGTATCTCTCATGAGGAGCTGACGCTTAAGAGGGCCTCGGTAAGTAGTACAAGATAGGGCCACACATCTCATTACTTCTAGTTTTTCAATACAATTATGATGCTATATTATTATTTTGATTGAATTATATTCTCATAAAGTGCGCACAGCAGCCACCGGGGACGCATCTATGTGGATACCACGTTTGCGAGTTCATTCGCACGTTTACCTCTAAGCATAAAGATTATATAGTCGACGTAAGCAATACATTCACAACTTTATTTTATTACCTTCACTTTTTTATCATGATTGATATTTATATTGATCTTATTGTCTTTTATAGTTCGAGGTCATGCGGGATAGGCTACTACCAGAGCAACGCCTAACAGGAATTACAGAGGATCTGGCGGTTTTTATGATGACAGATATGATAGACGATGCCGGACTATTTAATGTAAATACTCGCTCCTACTGATGATCCCCGTGTAATCAAATAGACGGGCTCTAGTCCCGGTAATTGTGTGATCTCCATGTAACTATCGTAAGACAAGTTATCTTATATATTTGTAGCTGATGGCATCAAAATTGTATATATTTGTGTATGCTCCATCGTAAGACAAGTTATATACTCACAAATCTGTACGGTATATATGTAGTAGCGTAGAAATATACGAAAACTATTTTGAAATGAAGAAATAAATAAATAAAAGAAAACAAAATGAATTCTCTGCCGCGGTACATAAAGTGCCCAAATTTCTGCCGCGGCAGAGATCAATAGTCGCGGCCCGTTATACGATCTGGGACTAAAGGGGTGCCCCCAGCGCGCTCTGCGGCGGCCACATGGAGGGACATTGGTCCCGACTGGTAACAGGTCTGAGACTAAAGGTTGGGCCTATCCCGGTTGGCCAGCCGGGACTAAAACCCCTCATGGGCCGGCACAAATGGCCCCGTCTCCACTAGTGGATCCACTAGACAGACAACTCCACGCTCCCTCCGCTAGCACTAGGTCGTGGCCTCCCGTGACTCGTACACGGTGGTAGGCTCGGCTTCCCTCGGCACCGCACCAGAACCATGGTTGTCCTGTAATAGAGAAGCAAAAGGTCGCTTTTCTTCTTTCTTTGAATCCATCCTAGCTCAAGTGTAATGTCCGGAGCATCATTGCATGAGTATCCTAGCAATACTTTAGCTTGTTTGCATACACATAGCTGTGAATATTTGTTATTATGGAAACTTATATGTGAATTGTGTATTTAAATTGAAGGGGTGAAACAAAAATAAAAAAGGGAAACTTTGCCGTGTACCCAGAAAAAACACACGGCAAAGACCGACCTTTGCTGTGTGTATTGGTACGGCACACGGCAAAGATCTTTGCCGTGTGTTTTCAGAAACACACGGCGAAAGGCTTAAATCTTTGCCGTGTCTTTTCTCAGGGCACACAGCAAAGAACAATCGCCGTTAGCACCACTCCGTCATCAAGTCCTTTACTTTGCCGTGTGTAGGAAGAAAACACACGGCAATGATCTTTGCTGTGTGTTTTAAAAATACACAAGGCAAAGATACTTTGCCGTCGGCCTATTTGCCGTGGGAGCTTTGCTGTGTATTTACACACGGCAAACTCTTTGCTGTGTTCCGCAGCCCCTTTGCTGTGTCTTTTGCATACACGGCAAAGAAGAGATTTCCTGTAGTTGCATCGACCTATTCTGTTACTTCTAGGTGTCCGATATCTATTACTCCTTGGCTGCGGGAGGGGAGGCGGAGCAGATGGCCGCCGGCAGGCCGCTGAGTAGAAAGGTTTCTCCTCACTCTAAGGGAAAACAATATCCCAATTATGGCCATTTTCGTCTAAAAAAACGTGTTATATATATTTTGTAACAGAGGTAATACTACTCATTTGGGTCACGAATCTGTTCCACTAGATCATCAGAATAGATGGCTCATACTTGTCGGTCCCTACCATGAAATTCCTCACAGAAAAAACACTCAACTGCACAATTTACCAATCCACAAAATGTACGGCATGTTGTGATCATCGCATTTGAAATTTTTGGACCTGATTTTCTTAAATATTCTATTGATATTTTACAATAGCTTGAAGCTGAAATATTTTATGAACAAACACTCGTAATCTAAAATAATAATAATTAAATCTATCGTTCTATTAATAATCGTCAACGGAAGTACAAAGAACCCAAAAAATAATTAAATTTACAAATAGGTTATTGGACTGAAGCCGGGTAAAGCTTTTCGTGGTAAACGGACGGGAAGTCGTCGTGCGAAGACCCGAAAGGGTTAGCGCATCAGAGCAACAACCAACACCAACGATGAGAACAATAGACGGAAGAGCCTGACCTGCAACCAGATCAACGATCACGAAAATCGACTAGATCCCAGGAAATCCACTGGACACACAACTCCATGCTCCTTCCGCTAGCACTAGTCGCACCACCGGAGCAGGGATTGGGGCGGGAGGACCTTATTCTGACATGTTCATTTTGTCGCCGCCTCACCACTCGATGAAGACCCAAAAACCGTCTAAAAGAAGGAAACGAGAACCCTCCCGTCGGTGAGATACCATGTCCGCCGCCCTTCAGTAAGGTTTCCGCCTCCTCCCATTGGCCAGAGGCTAGGGTCCGCTGCCCTTCCGTGTTTTGAATGCCATCGGAGACGGGAAAAGACCGGCGGCGTCGCCGGCTGAGGGGGCGGAAACCTTAATCGCCCAAGATAGCTTATGTTTTCTTCCTGATCTTACCTGTTTCTATCTAGAAATAGTTAATAAATATAAAATTAATTGTATACGAAGAAGAAGCGAGATTGACATTTTGTCATTTGCTCCCAGCCGTACGCACAAGTGGAGGATTAAACATTATTGATAGCAGCGATAGCTCATTCGTTTGTTTCGGCTGTAGTCAGCTGTATAATGAAAGAGAAGAAGAGAAAACGTATCATCACAGTGACAGGCTCCCGGTATGTTATTACTCCTATATGCTTACCTCGCAGTCCACACGCTACTTAACTGTCGGCAGGTTTGCACGCATAGCCATTGCGAACCGACGCACGTCAGGTAACTCAATGCCTACATGGTGATCACAAGTGACAAATGAATTTGGTCAAATACACGACGCAATTAAAGTGTACGCTGCTCATGTCTGTGACGCTTCCTGGAGCGTACGCCTCACCTACTAAAAGTTTGTACCGGCCTTTTGCCAAAGATTTCTTAGTTAAATGCCCGCGTGCTCTTACAAAATTAAGGGGCCTCGCAGGAAATTTCTCACACGCCAAGTACGTTCGTTTGTCTCTGTCCAAAAACCCTAAACGGATTTTAAGAACACACCGTCAAACGAAATGTTCTTTACTAACCTGACCCCTCAACGGCCGGACAAAGTTGCGTCGCCATCTGTAGCTAGCTGGTTCTGAACTCGGAGAAACACGGAGCTACACCAATCAGGCAATCAGCTCTAGCTTACATACGACCCACTCTCATATCGGTATTCAGTAAGGGTCAACCGCGTGTAAGAGCATGTCTAACAGACCCCCTATATGGCCCAAACCCGTATAATAACCGCTGATATACGGGTTTGGGCTCTACCCGGCCATCTAGCACACCCCGTAAATGGACCACCCCGGATGATTTTTTACAGGTTTGGGTAAGGGGCGGCCCGTCGACCCCTACATGTGCGGGTCGGGAGGAGATATAGAGGTCCAACCCCTCACCTTTTCCCCCACTGCGCGCGAAGCTCCCAACCGCCGCCGCCGCCGCCGGAAATCCGCCTCCTCGCCCTCCCCGGCCGCCCGAGTTTAAGAGCTAGCTAGCTACGAATCCATCCATTGAAGAGAGAGCTAGCTAGCTAGCTAGGTACGCTGTGTGCACGGAATCAATCGAAATCGATCGATCAATTAAGCTAGTTAGCTGGCTAGCTCCCGTATTACGATCGATCCATCAAGCTAGCTAGCTCGCTCCGGTCGCGTGTGCCCGTGTGGTCGTGTCCGTGTGCTTCGTTCGCTAGCTAGCTCCCATTGCGCGCGCTGGCCCCGTCGTTAGCACCGGCATCTGCCATGGCGGTCCTCGCTGATCTCCGCCTATGTTAATCGGATTCAGACGGAAGCAGCAAGAATCGGCAGAGAAGCGCCAACAGCAATGGTTCCATGAAGTTTTGGGGGGCGATTGCGGCGAGTTTGCTGGAAGACGGCCGGGTTTCGGCGAGTTCTGTGGCGGAAGTTCATCGGCGATGCTTTCTGGGCGTTGACCGGTGTAGAGAGACAGAATATTCTCTTTTACGGGGTGGGGGTAGGGGGTCTGCTAGCTCGCCCGAGTTTTTGGCCGGCGAAATGCGTATACAGGGCCCTCTACACGCGTTTTAGGGGGCGAAAACATAAGGGGTCTGTTAGACATGCTCTAACCATCAGGGGTAAGTGAACAACTGTTTGTTACTTCCTGCATAATATCATCCATTATCGGATTAGTTTTCGATGCCACTTGGTATAAGTGGGAGGGGTACTGTGATAAAAAAAATGAATGGAGACTGGTGGCAACTACCCGGGGTAGTAACGTTCCAACTTCCAACGAAGCCAAAATCCAACGAAATGCATTGATAATTCTAAGCACAGCCCATGGCAACCTAAATATGCACATATGTGTATTGATAGGCAAGGCTCGGTCTTCTACTAGCTACCTATATAAGGAGCTTCCTCCTCGAGCTATAACAACAGCAAGCCATTCTCCATCGATCCATCACTTCAAACTCCTCTCTGATTCCCATCTTAGTCAAGCGCGCTAGCTTCAGAAATGGCGGCTGGTGCTGCAAAGCTGCACGCTTTGGTGGCTTGTGCCTTGCTGCTCCTCGCTGTGGGGTGCCAGGCCAGCCCTTACTGGCCACTGGAGGTTGGCTTCTACCACAACAAGTGCCCCCAGGCCGAGGCCGTCGTCAAGGCCGTCATGGAGAAGGCCATCTCCCAAAATCCCGGCAATGGCGCCGCCATGATCCGCATGCTTTTCCACGACTGCTTCGTCGAGGTACCAACTATATATATATAGCCTTTTCGATTTTGTACACACCGTCTTGCTGGGTTTTAGACTGTTAGCTAGGTACCTAGTGCAAAAAAAAAATGAATTTACAGACACATATATCGTAGTACTTAATTATATGCATCATCGATAAGGCAGAATTATTAAGGTGCTGATGCATGGTGATATATTAGGGTTGCGATGCTTCCATCTTCCTGGACCCGACCCCGTTCAGCCCGACGCCGGAGAAGCTCAGTCCGCCGAACGACCCATCCCTGCGTGGCTTCGAGCTGATCGACACGATCAAGGAGGCCGTGGAGGCGGCCTGCCCGGACGTCGTCTCCTGCGCTGATATTCTCGCGTTCGCGGCCCGGGACGCATCCTGCATCCTCAGCAAGGGCAAGGTGAGCTTCGACATGCCGTCCGGCCGCCGCGACGGCACCTTCTCCAACGCCTCGGAGCCGGTCAAGTTCCTGGTACCACCCACTTCCAACCTCAGCGACCTCGTCGACAGCTTCGTCGTCAAGGGGCTCGACGCGGAGGACCTAGTTATCCTGTCCGGTGCGCACACGATCGGCCGCTCCCACTGCTCCTCCTTCGTGTCCGACCGCCTCCAGACCCCCTCCGACATCAACGCCGGCTTCGCCTGGTTCCTGCGGAGCCAGTGCCCCGCCGACGCGACGGCCGGCGGTAACGACCCGGTGGTGATGCTGGACGTGGTGACGCCCAACAAGCTGGACAGACAGTACTATAAGAACGTGTTGTCACACATGGTGCTCTTAACCTCCGACGCGGCGCTCCTCACGTCGGAGGAGACGGCGAGCATGGTGGCGGACTGTTGGAATTTTGTATGGGCTATGTATATGGGCTCACATGTCTAGCCCACTAAGCCCACTAAAATCCTGAAATTGTCATGGCCCATTCATGAATAATAAGTGGAGTGAGTGGGACTAAAGTTTAGTCCCACATTGCTAGTTTGGAGAGAGTGGGAGCACCTTATAAGGTGAGTCATTCTAGCTCATGTATGAGTAGGCAAGGCAAGAGGAGAGGTGTGCCACACGCGCGCTCCTCCTCCTCCGCCGCCCGCCTCGTCACGACGCGCCGCGCCGCGGGTTGCGGGAATGAGCCGAGCCGAGAGCGTTTATTTTGTCGATTGGGAAAACTTAATGAGTCATTAATTTGGTAATTAACGGACGCGTTAATTCCAAAACCGTTTCCGTTTCCTTTCTGGATCGTGGAGCCGAACCGACTCAGACGTGGAGTTACGCCCACGTCTCTCCCAGCCCGCATATAAATACGCGCATACGGTAAACCCTAGCCGCCACTTCGTCATACCGTTCCAAAACACTGCGCCGCCAATTCAAGTCTTCTCCATCCCTCCTTCCGGCGTGCACCGCGAGAAGGGACAGCAGGCCTCCGGAACCCCGCCTCTTGTGATCCTGTACGGGAGAGGGGCGATCAGGTTTTTGGGGAGCGCATGAGCGCGACTGCTGACGGCGACCACTTCCCCAACGACGATTTCTTCCCCGACATCGGCAACCTCTTCATCAACGACATGGCCGACACCGGGAACAACAACAACGGCGGTGCCGCTACCGCTCCATCGTACGTATCTCTCTTTCATCTGTATGAGATGTTACTGGAATTCATATGTCTAGTTCTTGCAATAGATTGTATCAATCTGTCTACTGTACTAGATCTAGACGTTTGCATGATTACTGTATTTGCTACTGTCGCAATTCATCTACTGCTATTTCGAATTAAATCATGTGCTAAATTGCTAATATATTCAACAATCCAAAAACCTGATTATAGGCAATTTCTTGCACCTGCGCCGTCTGTCATTGCGGCGACAAGGCCAGTCCCTTTCAAGGGCGTGGACTTTAAGAGGTGGCGCACGAGAGCAGTGCTATGGTTTCAAACCTTGCGCTGCTATGCGGCCACCAAGGGCAAGCCTGAGGGCGATCTCAATCCAGCACAGCTGGAGGCCTTTGAGGATATGGACACTATGTTTAAAAGTGCCCTCCTCGGTATTATCGATGATTCCATCGTGGATCCGTATATGTCGTTTGATAACGGCAAGGATATGTGGGCTGCACTCGAGGCCAAATTTGGGGCCTCGGATGCTGGCAGCGAGCTGTATGTCATGGAGCAATTCTATGACTACAGGATGACTGATGAGCGCTCTGTTGTTCAACAGGCTCACGAGATACAGTCACTCGCTAAAGAACTTGAGCACTTTAAGTGTATGTTACCGGACAAGTTTGTGGCCGGAGGCATTATTGCCAAGCTTCCATCTTCATGGAGCACCTTTGCTACTTCTCTAAAACACAAGAGACAGGAGTTTTCCGTAATGGACCTCATCGGATCTCTTGATGTGGAAGAGAAGGCGAGAGCAAAGGATACACGTGCTCGGGTTGCTGAGGTAGGTTCTTCTGCTCATGTGGTACAGAAGAAACATTACCCGCCCAACAAGCCTAAATATATCAAGAAGAAATCCGAGGGTAAAGGCAAGCCCGATGGCAAGTTTAAGCCGTCGCACTCTACCAACTTCAAGAAGAGAAAGGGATCATGTCACGTTTGCGGTGAACTGACCCATTGGGCTCCAAAGTGCCCTAAGCGTTATGAGCTGCAGCAGCAGGAGAACAGCGGCAAGACCGCCAATGTTGTCATGGCTGACACTGAGATGAAGGACTCTGGGTACGGTATAGTTCCCACTATTCTTTCAGTTTGTCATTCACCTGAATGGTTAATTGACACAGGTGCCAATGTACATGTTTGTGCTGATGCTTCTATGTTCTCTTCTTATCAGGTCACAGGGACTTCCCCCGTGCTGATGGGGAACGGGTCACATGCTACTGTTCGTGGTGTTGGTACGGTCGATCTGAAGTTTACTTCGGGGAAGATCGTGCGACTGAAGAACGTTCATCATGTGCCCTCCATCAATAAAAATCTCGTCAGCGGCTCACGTTTATGTCGAGATGGTTTTAAGTTGGTTTTCGAGTCTAATAAAGTTGTAATTTCCAAGTATGGACAATTTATTGGTAAAGGCTATGAGTGCGGAGGCTTGTTCCGCTTATCCTTGTCAGATATTTGCACCAAAGTTATTAATAATGTTTGCCACGATAATGATTGTGATGTTTGGCATTCGCGACTTTGTCATATTAATTTTGGTTGCATGACGCGGTTAGCAAATATGAGTTTAATTCCGAAATTCAGTACTATTAAAGGTTCCAAATGTCAAGTGTGTGTTCAAGCTAAACAACCTCGCAAGTCTCACAAGACCGCGGAGGCGAGAGACTTGGCACCACTAGAACTTATACATTCTGATCTTTGTGAGATGAATGGCGTATTGACCAAAGGTGGAAAGAAATACTTCATGACACTTATTGATGACTCCACTAGATATTGTTATGTGTATCTTCTGAAATCTAAAGATGAAGCTTTAACTTATTTCAAGAACTATAAGGCCGAAGCAGAGAACCAACTTGATCGTAAAATTAAACGGCTTAGGTCTGATCGTGGTGGAGAGTATTTTTCCAACGAGTTTAATTCTTTTTGTGCTGAACACGGTATTATTCATGAGAGGACGCCTCCCTACTCACCTCAGTCAAATGGAGTGGCTGAAAGAAAGAACCGAACGTTGTCTGATTTGGTTAACGCCATGTTAGACACTTCGGGTCTCTCCAAGGCATGGTGGGGGGAGGCGCTAATGACTGCATGTCATGTCCTAAACCGAGTTCCCACAAAGAATAAAACCATTACTCCATTTGAGGAATGGGAAAGGAAAAGGTTAAAACTCTCCTACCTACGTACTTGGGGTTGTTTGGCGAAAGTCAATATACCAATTCCCAAGAAGCGCAAGCTTGGACCAAAAACCGTAGATTGTGTTCTTCTGGGCTATGCTTTTAATAGCATTGGTTATAGATTCTTGGTAGTAAAATCTGAGGTATCCGACATGCATGTTGGTACGATTATGGAGTCGAATGATGCGACTTTCTTTGAGAACATATTTCCTATGAAGGATATGTCTAGCTCATCAAATCAGGAGAAACCTGTTTCATCTAGTCAGGAATTAGCTGAGATTCCTGAATCCACCATTCCGATAGAACACGTTGAGAATCCCGAGGAGGATGACAATGAAGTTCCTGTAAGGAGCAAGAGACAGAGGACTGCAAAGTCCTTTGGTAATGATTTCATTGTGTATCTCGTGGATGACACACCCAGGACTATTTCAGAAGCTTATGCATCTCTTGATGCTGACTACTGGAAGGAGGCTGTCCGTTGCGAGATGGATTCCATCTTGGCTAACGGAACTTGGGAAATCACTGATCGTCCTTATGGGTGTAAACCTGTAGGATGTAAGTGGGTGTTCAAGAAAAAGCTTAGGCCTGATGGTACAATTGAAAAGTACAAGGCAAGGCTTGTGGCCAAGGGTTATACCCAGAAAGAAGGTGAAGACTTCTTTGATACTTACTCACCTGTGGCTAGACTGACCACTATTCGTGTGCTACTATCTCTGGCTGCCTCACACGGTCTTCTCGTTCATCAAATGGACGTTAAGACGGCTTTCCTTAATGGAGAGTTGGACGAGGAAATTTACATGGATCAGCCAGATGGTTTCGTAGTACCCGGTCAGGAAGGCAAGGTGTGTAAGTTGTTGAAGTCATTATACGGCCTCAAGCAAGCACCTAAGCAATGGCACGAGAAGTTTGAAAGGACTTTGACTGCTGAAGGCTTTGTTGTAAACGAAGCTGATAAGTGTGTGTACTATCGCCATGGTGGGGGCGAGGGAGTTATTCTATGTCTATACGTTGATGACATATTGATCTTTGGAACCAATCTTGATTTAATCAAGGAAGTTAAGGATTTCTTATCTCGCTGTTTTGAGATGAAGGATCTAGGAGTAGCTGATGTTATCTTGAACATCAAGCTGTTGAGAGATGTTAATGGTGGGATCACACTGCTTCAATCTCACTATGTGGAAAAGGTCTTGAGTCGCTTTGGGTATAGTGACTGCAAGCCTTCTTCAACTCCATATGATGCTAGTTTGTTGCTTCGAAAGAATCAACGGATTACTAGAGATCAACTGAGATATTCTCAGATTATAGGCTCGCTTATGTATTTGGCGAGTGCCACGAGGCCTGACATCTCTTTTGCTGTGAGCAAATTGAGCCGGTTTGTTTCCAATCCGGGAGATGATCATTGGCGTGCGCTTGAGAGAGTTATGCGCTATTTAAAAGGCACTGCGAGCTATGGAATTCACTATACCGGAAACCCGAGGGTTCTGGAAGGATATAGTGATTCTAATTGGATATCTGATGCTGATGAGCTTAAGGCCACTAGTGGTTATGTTTTTACACTTGGTGGTGGCGCTGTTTCCTGGAAGTCTTGCAAGCAGACCATCTTAACGAGGTCAACTATGGAAGCAGAACTCGCAGCATTAGACACAGCCACTGTTGAGGCAGAGTGGCTTCGTGAGCTCTTGATGGACTTGCCTATGGTTGAAAAACCAATACCCGCAATCCTAATGAACTGTGATAATCAAACTGTGATCGTCAAAGTGAACAGTTCTAAGGATAATGCAAAGTCATCAAGACATGTGAAGAGGAGATTAAAATCTGTCAGGAAATTGAAGAACTCCGGAGTTATTACGTTGAATTATATCCAAACGTCTATGAACTTGGCAGATCCCTTCACAAAGGGTTTATCACGGAATGTGATAGAGAATGCATCGAGGGAGATGGGTTTGAGACCCACGTTATGAGTTGCCCACAGTGGTAACCCACTCTATGTGATCGGAGATCCCGTGAATTAGAAGTGGGAGACAAGCTGTTGGTCGGCTGAGAGGAGAGTATCCTTATATTTATTCCACTCCATAAAAGATGCAATACTCTCCTGATCTGTACGGTAGGTTGACATTTGTCTCAATGTGTTCCAAGTGGCTTATTTATATAAACAGAGATGTGTCCTACAGAACATCTCCTGAGGAACTCACCTATATGAGTCTGACTGTTAAACGTCGCAGTCTATGAGAATCGGGTGCTCTCTAATAAACTCATGAAAGGCCTTCGGAGTATGACGCATACGCTCCAAACCGCGGGGAAGCCTTGCGGCAGCCTAGTATCGGTTCAGATGTTGTGTGAAACTGGTATCACAGCAAACTTGTAGTTCAAGGCGTAGTCCACTATTCAAGTTGTGAACTAGTGAAGCATGATGTTCTAAGTGGAAGTTCAACTTAACAGTCTCCACTAACACCGGTATATAAACAATGTTTTGGAACAGAGTTTATGAAATGTGCTAATGACACTTTGTGGGGGATTGTTGGAATTTTGTATGGGCTATGTATATGGGCTCACATGTCTAGCCCACTAAAATCCTGAAATTGTCATGGCCCATTCATGAATAATAAGTGGAGTGAGTGGGACTAAAGTTTAGTCCCACATTGCTAGTTTGGAGAGAGTGGGAGCACCTTATAAGGTGAGCCATTCTAGCTCATGTATGAGTAGGCAAGGCAAGAGGAGAGGTGTGCCACACGCGCGCTCCTCCTCCTCCGCCGCCCGCCTCGCCACGCCTCGCCTCGCCACGACACGTCACGTCACGACGCGCCGCGCCGCGCCGCGGGTTGCGGGAATGAGCCGAGCCGAGAGCGTTTATTTTGTCGATTGGGAAAACTTAATGAGTCATTAATTTGGTAATTAACGGACGCGTTAATTCCAAAACCGTTTCCGTTTCCTTTCTGGATCGTGGAGCCGAACCGACTCAGACGTGGAGTTACGCCCACGTCTCTCCCAGCCCGCATATAAATACGCGCATACGGTAAACCCTAGCCGCCACTTCGTCATACCGTTCCAAAACACTGCGCCGCCAATTCAAGTCTTCTCCATCCCTCCTTCCGGCGTGCACCGCGAGAAGGGACAGCAGGCCTCCGGAACCCCGCCTCTTGTGATCCTGTACGGGAGAGGGGCGATCAGGTTTTTGGGGAGCGCATGAGCGCGACTGCTGACGGCGACCACTTCCCCAACGACGATTTCTTCCCCGACATCGGCAACCTCTTCATCAACGACATGGCCGACACCGGGAACAACAACAACGGCGGTGCCGCTACCGCTCCATCGTACGTATCTCTCTTTCATCTGTATGAGATGTTACTGGAATTCATATGTCTAGTTCTTGCAATAGATTGTATCAATCTGTCTACTGTACTAGATCTAGACGTTTGCATGATTACTGTATTTGCTACTGTCGCAATTCATCTACTGCTATTTCGAATTAAATCATGTGCTAAATTGCTAATATATTCAACAATCCAAAAACCTGATTATAGGCAATTTCTTGCACCTGCGCCGTCTGTCATTGCGGCGACAAGGCCAGTCCCTTTCAAGGGCGTGGACTTTAAGAGGTGGCGCACGAGAGCAGTGCTATGGTTTCAAACCTTGCGCTGCTATGCGGCCACCAAGGGCAAGCCTGAGGGCGATCTCAATCCAGCACAGCTGGAGGCCTTTGAGGATATGGACACTATGTTTAAAAGTGCCCTCCTCGGTATTATCGATGATTCCATCGTGGATCCGTATATGTCGTTTGATAACGGCAAGGATATGTGGGCTGCACTCGAGGCCAAATTTGGGGCCTCGGATGCTGGCAGCGAGCTGTATGTCATGGAGCAATTCTATGACTACAGGATGACTGATGAGCGCTCTGTTGTTCAACAGGCTCACGAGATACAGTCACTCGCTAAAGAACTTGAGCACTTTAAGTGTATGTTACCGGACAAGTTTGTGGCCGGAGGCATTATTGCCAAGCTTCCATCTTCATGGAGCACCTTTGCTACTTCTCTAAAACACAAGAGACAGGAGTTTTCCGTAATGGACCTCATCGGATCTCTTGATGTGGAAGAGAAGGCGAGAGCAAAGGATACACGTGCTCGGGTTGCTGAGGTAGGTTCTTCTGCTCATGTGGTACAGAAGAAACATTACCCGCCCAACAAGCCTAAATATATCAAGAAGAAATCCGAGGGTAAAGGCAAGCCCGATGGCAAGTTTAAGCCGTCGCACTCTACCAACTTCAAGAAGAGAAAGGTATCATGTCACGTTTGCGGTGAACTGACCCATTGGGCTCCAAAGTGCCCTAAGCGTTATGAGCTGCAGCAGCAGGAGAACAGCGGCAAGACCGCCAATGTTGTCATGGCTGACACTGAGATGAAGGACTCTGGGTACGGTATAGTTCCCACTATTCTTTCAGTTTGTCATTCACCTGAATGGTTAATTGACACAGGTGCCAATGTACATGTTTGTGCTGATGCTTCTATGTTCTCTTCTTATCAGGTCACAGGGACTTCCCCCGTGCTGATGGGGAACGGGTCACATGCTACTGTTCGTGGTGTTGGTACGGTCGATCTGAAGTTTACTTCGGGGAAGATCGTGCGACTGAAGAACGTTCATCATGTGCCCTCCATCAATAAAAATCTCGTCAGCGGCTCACGTTTATGTCGAGATGGTTTTAAGTTGGTTTTCGAGTCTAATAAAGTTGTAATTTCCAAGTATGGACAATTTATTGGTAAAGGCTATGAGTGCGGAGGCTTGTTCCGCTTATCCTTGTCAGATATTTGCACCAAAGTTATTAATAATGTTTGCCACGATAATGATTGTGATGTTTGGCATTCGCGACTTTGTCATATTAATTTTGGTTGCATGACGCGGTTAGCAAATATGAGTTTAATTCCGAAATTCAGTACTATTAAAGGTTCCAAATGTCAAGTGTGTGTTCAAGCTAAACAACCTCGCAAGTCTCACAAGACCGCGGAGGCGAGAGACTTGGCACCACTAGAACTTATACATTCTGATCTTTGTGAGATGAATGGCGTATTGACCAAAGGTGGAAAGAAATACTTCATGACACTTATTGATGACTCCACTAGATATTGTTATGTGTATCTTCTGAAATCTAAAGATGAAGCTTTAACTTATTTCAAGAACTATAAGGCCGAAGCAGAGAACCAACTTGATCGTAAAATTAAACGGCTTAGGTCTGATCGTGGTGGAGAGTATTTTTCCAACGAGTTTAATTCTTTTTGTGCTGAACACGGTATTATTCATGAGAGGACGCCTCCCTACTCACCTCAGTCAAATGGAGTGGCTGAAAGAAAGAACCGAACGTTGTCTGATTTGGTTAACGCCATGTTAGACACTTCGGGTCTCTCCAAGGCATGGTGGGGGGAGGCGCTAATGACTGCATGTCATGTCCTAAACCGAGTTCCCACAAAGAATAAAACCATTACTCCATTTGAGGAATGGGAAAGGAAAAGGTTAAAACTCTCCTACCTACGTACTTGGGGTTGTTTGGCGAAAGTCAATATACCAATTCCCAAGAAGCGCAAGCTTGGACCAAAAACCGTAGATTGTGTTCTTCTGGGCTATGCTTTTAATAGCATTGGTTATAGATTCTTGGTAGTAAAATCTGAGGTATCCGACATGCATGTTGGTACGATTATGGAGTCGAATGATGCGACTTTCTTTGAGAACATATTTCCTATGAAGGATATGTCTAGCTCATCAAATCAGGAGAAACCTGTTTCATCTAGTCAGGAATTAGCTGAGATTCCTGAATCCACCATTCCGATAGAACACGTTGAGAATCCCGAGGAGGATGACAATGAAGTTCCTGTAAGGAGCAAGAGACAGAGGACTGCAAAGTCCTTTGGTAATGATTTCATTGTGTATCTCGTGGATGACACACCCAGGACTATTTCAGAAGCTTATGCATCTCTTGATGCTGACTACTGGAAGGAGGCTGTCCGTTGCGAGATGGATTCCATCTTGGCTAACGGAACTTGGGAAATCACTGATCGTCCTTATGGGTGTAAACCTGTAGGATGTAAGTGGGTGTTCAAGAAAAAGCTTAGGCCTGATGGTACAATTGAAAAGTACAAGGCAAGGCTTGTGGCCAAGGGTTATACCCAGAAAGAAGGTGAAGACTTCTTTGATACTTACTCACCTGTGGCTAGACTGACCACTATTCGTGTGCTACTATCTCTGGCTGCCTCACACGGTCTTCTCGTTCATCAAATGGACGTTAAGACGGCTTTCCTTAATGGAGAGTTGGACGAGGAAATTTACATGGATCAGCCAGATGGTTTCGTAGTACCCGGTCAGGAAGGCAAGGTGTGTAAGTTGTTGAAGTCATTATACGGCCTCAAGCAAGCACCTAAGCAATGGCACGAGAAGTTTGAAAGGACTTTGACTGCTGAAGGCTTTGTTGTAAACGAAGCTGATAAGTGTGTGTACTATCGCCATGGTGGGGGCGAGGGAGTTATTCTATGTCTATACGTTGATGACATATTGATCTTTGGAACCAATCTTGATTTAATCAAGGAAGTTAAGGATTTCTTATCTCGCTGTTTTGAGATGAAGGATCTAGGAGTAGCTGATGTTATCTTGAACATCAAGCTGTTGAGAGATGTTAATGGTGGGATCACACTGCTTCAATCTCACTATGTGGAAAAGGTCTTGAGTCGCTTTGGGTATAGTGACTGCAAGCCTTCTTCAACTCCATATGATGCTAGTTTGTTGCTTCGAAAGAATCAACGGATTACTAGAGATCAACTGAGATATTCTCAGATTATAGGCTCGCTTATGTATTTGGCGAGTGCCACGAGGCCTGACATCTCTTTTGCTGTGAGCAAATTGAGCCGGTTTGTTTCCAATCCGGGAGATGATCATTGGCGTGCGCTTGAGAGAGTTATGCGCTATTTAAAAGGCACTGCGAGCTATGGAATTCACTATACCGGAAACCCGAGGGTTCTGGAAGGATATAGTGATTCTAATTGGATATCTGATGCTGATGAGCTTAAGGCCACTAGTGGTTATGTTTTTACACTTGGTGGTGGCGCTGTTTCCTGGAAGTCTTGCAAGCAGACCATCTTAACGAGGTCAACTATGGAAGCAGAACTCGCAGCATTAGACACAGCCACTGTTGAGGCAGAGTGGCTTCGTGAGCTCTTGATGGACTTGCCTATGGTTGAAAAACCAATACCCGCAATCCTAATGAACTGTGATAATCAAACTGTGATCGTCAAAGTGAACAGTTCTAAGGATAATGCAAAGTCATCAAGACATGTGAAGAGGAGATTAAAATCTGTCAGGAAATTGAAGAACTCCGGAGTTATTACGTTGAATTATATCCAAACGTCTATGAACTTGGCAGATCCCTTCACAAAGGGTTTATCACGGAATGTGATAGAGAATGCATCGAGGGAGATGGGTTTGAGACCCACGTTATGAGTTGCCCACAGTGGTAACCCACTCTATGTGATCGGAGATCCCGTGAATTAGAAGTGGGAGACAAGCTGTTGGTCGGCTGAGAGGAGAGTATCCTTATATTTATTCCACTCCATAAAAGATGCAATACTCTCCTGATCTGTACGGTAGGTTGACATTTGTCTCAATGTGTTCCAAGTGGCTTATTTATATAAACAGAGATGTGTCCTACAGAACATCTCCTGAGGAACTCACCTATATGAGTCTGACTGTTAAACGTCGCAGTCTATGAGAATCGGGTGCTCTCTAATAAACTCATGAAAGGCCTTCGGAGTATGACGCATACGCTCCAAACCGCGGGGAAGCCTTGCGGCAGCCTAGTATCGGTTCAGATGTTGTGTGAAACTGGTATCACAGCAAACTTGTAGTTCAAGGCGTAGTCCACTATTCAAGTTGTGAACTAGTGAAGCATGATGTTCTAAGTGGAAGTTCAACTTAACAGTCTCCACTAACACCGGTATATAAACAATGTTTTGGAACAGAGTTTATGAAATGTGCTAATGACACTTTGTGGGGGATTGTTGGAATTTTGTATGGGCTATGTATATGGGCTCACATGTCTAGCCCACTAAAATCCTGAAATTGTCATGGCCCATTCATGAATAATAAGTGGAGTGAGTGGGACTAAAGTTTAGTCCCACATTGCTAGTTTGGAGAGAGTGGGAGCACCTTATAAGGTGAGCCATTCTAGCTCATGTATGAGTAGGCAAGGCAAGAGGAGAGGTGTGCCACACGCGCGCTCCTCCTCCTCCGCCGCCCGCCTCGCCACGCCTCGCCTCGTCACGACACGTCACGACGCGCCGCGCCGCGGGTTGCGGGAATGAGCCGAGCCGAGAGCGTTTATTTTGTCGATTGGGAAAACTTAATGAGTCATTAATTTGGTAATTAACGGACGCGTTAATTCCAAAACCGTTTCCGTTTCCTTTCTGGATCGTGGAGCCGAACCGACTCAGACGTGGAGTTACGCCCACGTCTCTCCCAGCCCGCATATAAATACGCGCATACGGTAAACCCTAGCCGCCACTTCGTCATACCGTTCCAAAACACTGCGCCGCCAATTCAAGTCTTCTCCATCCCTCCTTCCGGCGTGCACCGCGAGAAGGGACAGCAGGCCTCCGGAACCCCGCCTCTTGTGATCCTGTACGGGAGAGGGGCGATCAGGTTTTTGGGGAGCGCATGAGCGCGACTGCTGACGGCGACCACTTCCCCAACGACGATTTCTTCCCCGACATCGGCAACCTCTTCATCAACGACATGGCCGACACCGGGAACAACAACAACGGCGGTGCCGCTACCGCTCCATCGTACGTATCTCTCTTTCATCTGTATGAGATGTTACTGGAATTCATATGTCTAGTTCTTGCAATAGATTGTATCAATCTGTCTACTGTACTAGATCTAGACGTTTGCATGATTACTGTATTTGCTACTGTCGCAATTCATCTACTGCTATTTCGAATTAAATCATGTGCTAAATTGCTAATATATTCAACAATCCAAAAACCTGATTATAGGCAATTTCTTGCACCTGCGCCGTCTGTCATTGCGGCGACAAGGCCAGTCCCTTTCAAGGGCGTGGACTTTAAGAGGTGGCGCACGAGAGCAGTGCTATGGTTTCAAACCTTGCGCTGCTATGCGGCCACCAAGGGCAAGCCTGAGGGCGATCTCAATCCAGCACAGCTGGAGGCCTTTGAGGATATGGACACTATGTTTAAAAGTGCCCTCCTCGGTATTATCGATGATTCCATCGTGGATCCGTATATGTCGTTTGATAACGGCAAGGATATGTGGGCTGCACTCGAGGCCAAATTTGGGGCCTCGGATGCTGGCAGCGAGCTGTATGTCATGGAGCAATTCTATGACTACAGGATGACTGATGAGCGCTCTGTTGTTCAACAGGCTCACGAGATACAGTCACTCGCTAAAGAACTTGAGCACTTTAAGTGTATGTTACCGGACAAGTTTGTGGCCGGAGGCATTATTGCCAAGCTTCCATCTTCATGGAGCACCTTTGCTACTTCTCTAAAACACAAGAGACAGGAGTTTTCCGTAATGGACCTCATCGGATCTCTTGATGTGGAAGAGAAGGCGAGAGCAAAGGATACACGTGCTCGGGTTGCTGAGGTAGGTTCTTCTGCTCATGTGGTACAGAAGAAACATTACCCGCCCAACAAGCCTAAATATATCAAGAAGAAATCCGAGGGTAAAGGCAAGCCCGATGGCAAGTTTAAGCCGTCGCACTCTACCAACTTCAAGAAGAGAAAGGGATCATGTCACGTTTGCGGTGAACTGACCCATTGGGCTCCAAAGTGCCCTAAGCGTTATGAGCTGCAGCAGCAGGAGAACAGCGGCAAGACCGCCAATGTTGTCATGGCTGACACTGAGATGAAGGACTCTGGGTACGGTATAGTTCCCACTATTCTTTCAGTTTGTCATTCACCTGAATGGTTAATTGACACAGGTGCCAATGTACATGTTTGTGCTGATGCTTCTATGTTCTCTTCTTATCAGGTCACAGGGACTTCCCCCGTGCTGATGGGGAACGGGTCACATGCTACTGTTCGTGGTGTTGGTACGGTCGATCTGAAGTTTACTTCGGGGAAGATCGTGCGACTGAAGAACGTTCATCATGTGCCCTCCATCAATAAAAATCTCGTCAGCGGCTCACGTTTATGTCGAGATGGTTTTAAGTTGGTTTTCGAGTCTAATAAAGTTGTAATTTCCAAGTATGGACAATTTATTGGTAAAGGCTATGAGTGCGGAGGCTTGTTCCGCTTATCCTTGTCAGATATTTGCACCAAAGTTATTAATAATGTTTGCCACGATAATGATTGTGATGTTTGGCATTCGCGACTTTGTCATATTAATTTTGGTTGCATGACGCGGTTAGCAAATATGAGTTTAATTCCGAAATTCAGTACTATTAAAGGTTCCAAATGTCAAGTGTGTGTTCAAGCTAAACAACCTCGCAAGTCTCACAAGACCGCGGAGGCGAGAGACTTGGCACCACTAGAACTTATACATTCTGATCTTTGTGAGATGAATGGCGTATTGACCAAAGGTGGAAAGAAATACTTCATGACACTTATTGATGACTCCACTAGATATTGTTATGTGTATCTTCTGAAATCTAAAGATGAAGCTTTAACTTATTTCAAGAACTATAAGGCCGAAGCAGAGAACCAACTTGATCGTAAAATTAAACGGCTTAGGTCTGATCGTGGTGGAGAGTATTTTTCCAACGAGTTTAATTCTTTTTGTGCTGAACACGGTATTATTCATGAGAGGACGCCTCCCTACTCACCTCAGTCAAATGGAGTGGCTGAAAGAAAGAACCGAACGTTGTCTGATTTGGTTAACGCCATGTTAGACACTTCGGGTCTCTCCAAGGCATGGTGGGGGGAGGCGCTAATGACTGCATGTCATGTCCTAAACCGAGTTCCCACAAAGAATAAAACCATTACTCCATTTGAGGAATGGGAAAGGAAAAGGTTAAAACTCTCCTACCTACGTACTTGGGGTTGTTTGGCGAAAGTCAATATACCAATTCCCAAGAAGCGCAAGCTTGGACCAAAAACCGTAGATTGTGTTCTTCTGGGCTATGCTTTTAATAGCATTGGTTATAGATTCTTGGTAGTAAAATCTGAGGTATCCGACATGCATGTTGGTACGATTATGGAGTCGAATGATGCGACTTTCTTTGAGAACATATTTCCTATGAAGGATATGTCTAGCTCATCAAATCAGGAGAAACCTGTTTCATCTAGTCAGGAATTAGCTGAGATTCCTGAATCCACCATTCCGATAGAACACGTTGAGAATCCCGAGGAGGATGACAATGAAGTTCCTGTAAGGAGCAAGAGACAGAGGACTGCAAAGTCCTTTGGTAATGATTTCATTGTGTATCTCGTGGATGACACACCCAGGACTATTTCAGAAGCTTATGCATCTCTTGATGCTGACTACTGGAAGGAGGCTGTCCGTTGCGAGATGGATTCCATCTTGGCTAACGGAACTTGGGAAATCACTGATCGTCCTTATGGGTGTAAACCTGTAGGATGTAAGTGGGTGTTCAAGAAAAAGCTTAGGCCTGATGGTACAATTGAAAAGTACAAGGCAAGGCTTGTGGCCAAGGGTTATACCCAGAAAGAAGGTGAAGACTTCTTTGATACTTACTCACCTGTGGCTAGACTGACCACTATTCGTGTGCTACTATCTCTGGCTGCCTCACACGGTCTTCTCGTTCATCAAATGGACGTTAAGACGGCTTTCCTTAATGGAGAGTTGGACGAGGAAATTTACATGGATCAGCCAGATGGTTTCGTAGTACCCGGTCAGGAAGGCAAGGTGTGTAAGTTGTTGAAGTCATTATACGGCCTCAAGCAAGCACCTAAGCAATGGCACGAGAAGTTTGAAAGGACTTTGACTGCTGAAGGCTTTGTTGTAAACGAAGCTGATAAGTGTGTGTACTATCGCCATGGTGGGGGCGAGGGAGTTATTCTATGTCTATACGTTGATGACATATTGATCTTTGGAACCAATCTTGATTTAATCAAGGAAGTTAAGGATTTCTTATCTCGCTGTTTTGAGATGAAGGATCTAGGAGTAGCTGATGTTATCTTGAACATCAAGCTGTTGAGAGATGTTAATGGTGGGATCACACTGCTTCAATCTCACTATGTGGAAAAGGTCTTGAGTCGCTTTGGGTATAGTGACTGCAAGCCTTCTTCAACTCCATATGATGCTAGTTTGTTGCTTCGAAAGAATCAACGGATTACTAGAGATCAACTGAGATATTCTCAGATTATAGGCTCGCTTATGTATTTGGCGAGTGCCACGAGGCCTGACATCTCTTTTGCTGTGAGCAAATTGAGCCGGTTTGTTTCCAATCCGGGAGATGATCATTGGCGTGCGCTTGAGAGAGTTATGCGCTATTTAAAAGGCACTGCGAGCTATGGAATTCACTATACCGGAAACCCGAGGGTTCTGGAAGGATATAGTGATTCTAATTGGATATCTGATGCTGATGAGCTTAAGGCCACTAGTGGTTATGTTTTTACACTTGGTGGTGGCGCTGTTTCCTGGAAGTCTTGCAAGCAGACCATCTTAACGAGGTCAACTATGGAAGCAGAACTCGCAGCATTAGACACAGCCACTGTTGAGGCAGAGTGGCTTCGTGAGCTCTTGATGGACTTGCCTATGGTTGAAAAACCAATACCCGCAATCCTAATGAACTGTGATAATCAAACTGTGATCGTCAAAGTGAACAGTTCTAAGGATAATGCAAAGTCATCAAGACATGTGAAGAGGAGATTAAAATCTGTCAGGAAATTGAAGAACTCCGGAGTTATTACGTTGAATTATATCCAAACGTCTATGAACTTGGCAGATCCCTTCACAAAGGGTTTATCACGGAATGTGATAGAGAATGCATCGAGGGAGATGGGTTTGAGACCCACGTTATGAGTTGCCCACAGTGGTAACCCACTCTATGTGATCGGAGATCCCGTGAATTAGAAGTGGGAGACAAGCTGTTGGTCGGCTGAGAGGAGAGTATCCTTATATTTATTCCACTCCATAAAAGATGCAATACTCTCCTGATCTGTACGGTAGGTTGACATTTGTCTCAATGTGTTCCAAGTGGCTTATTTATATAAACAGAGATGTGTCCTACAGAACATCTCCTGAGGAACTCACCTATATGAGTCTGACTGTTAAACGTCGCAGTCTATGAGAATCGGGTGCTCTCTAATAAACTCATGAAAGGCCTTCGGAGTATGACGCATACGCTCCAAACCGCGGGGAAGCCTTGCGGCAGCCTAGTATCGGTTCAGATGTTGTGTGAAACTGGTATCACAGCAAACTTGTAGTTCAAGGCGTAGTCCACTATTCAAGTTGTGAACTAGTGAAGCATGATGTTCTAAGTGGAAGTTCAACTTAACAGTCTCCACTAACACCGGTATATAAACAATGTTTTGGAACAGAGTTTATGAAATGTGCTAATGACACTTTGTGGGGGATTGTTGGAATTTTGTATGGGCTATGTATATGGGCTCACATGTCTAGCCCACTAAAATCCTGAAATTGTCATGGCCCATTCATGAATAATAAGTGGAGTGAGTGGGACTAAAGTTTAGTCCCACATTGCTAGTTTGGAGAGAGTGGGAGCACCTTATAAGGTGAGCCATTCTAGCTCATGTATGAGTAGGCAAGGCAAGAGGAGAGGTGTGCCACACGCGCGCTCCTCCTCCTCCGCCGCCCGCCTCGCCACGCCTCGCCTCGTCACGACACGTCACGTCACGACGCGCCGCGCCGCGGGTTGCGGGAATGAGCCGAGCCGAGAGCGTTTATTTTGTCGATTGGGAAAACTTAATGAGTCATTAATTTGGTAATTAACGGACGCGTTAATTCCAAAACCGTTTCCGTTTCCTTTCTGGATCGTGGAGCCGAACCGACTCAGACGTGGAGTTACGCCCACGTCTCTCCCAGCCCGCATATAAATACGCGCATACGGTAAACCCTAGCCGCCACTTCGTCATACCGTTCCAAAACACTGCGCCGCCAATTCAAGTCTTCTCCATCCCTCCTTCCGGCGTGCACCGCGAGAAGGGACAGCAGGCCTCCGGAACCCCGCCTCTTGTGATCCTGTACGGGAGAGGGGCGATCAGGTTTTTGGGGAGCGCATGAGCGCGACTGCTGACGGCGACCACTTCCCCAACGACGATTTCTTCCCCGACATCGGCAACCTCTTCATCAACGACATGGCCGACACCGGGAACAACAACAACGGCGGTGCCGCTACCGCTCCATCGTACGTATCTCTCTTTCATCTGTATGAGATGTTACTGGAATTCATATGTCTAGTTCTTGCAATAGATTGTATCAATCTGTCTACTGTACTAGATCTAGACGTTTGCATGATTACTGTATTTGCTACTGTCGCAATTCATCTACTGCTATTTCGAATTAAATCATGTGCTAAATTGCTAATATATTCAACAATCCAAAAACCTGATTATAGGCAATTTCTTGCACCTGCGCCGTCTGTCATTGCGGCGACAAGGCCAGTCCCTTTCAAGGGCGTGGACTTTAAGAGGTGGCGCACGAGAGCAGTGCTATGGTTTCAAACCTTGCGCTGCTATGCGGCCACCAAGGGCAAGCCTGAGGGCGATCTCAATCCAGCACAGCTGGAGGCCTTTGAGGATATGGACACTATGTTTAAAAGTGCCCTCCTCGGTATTATCGATGATTCCATCGTGGATCCGTATATGTCGTTTGATAACGGCAAGGATATGTGGGCTGCACTCGAGGCCAAATTTGGGGCCTCGGATGCTGGCAGCGAGCTGTATGTCATGGAGCAATTCTATGACTACAGGATGACTGATGAGCGCTCTGTTGTTCAACAGGCTCACGAGATACAGTCACTCGCTAAAGAACTTGAGCACTTTAAGTGTATGTTACCGGACAAGTTTGTGGCCGGAGGCATTATTGCCAAGCTTCCATCTTCATGGAGCACCTTTGCTACTTCTCTAAAACACAAGAGACAGGAGTTTTCCGTAATGGACCTCATCGGATCTCTTGATGTGGAAGAGAAGGCGAGAGCAAAGGATACACGTGCTCGGGTTGCTGAGGTAGGTTCTTCTGCTCATGTGGTACAGAAGAAACATTACCCGCCCAACAAGCCTAAATATATCAAGAAGAAATCCGAGGGTAAAGGCAAGCCCGATGGCAAGTTTAAGCCGTCGCACTCTACCAACTTCAAGAAGAGAAAGGGATCATGTCACGTTTGCGGTGAACTGACCCATTGGGCTCCAAAGTGCCCTAAGCGTTATGAGCTGCAGCAGCAGGAGAACAGCGGCAAGACCGCCAATGTTGTCATGGCTGACACTGAGATGAAGGACTCTGGGTACGGTATAGTTCCCACTATTCTTTCAGTTTGTCATTCACCTGAATGGTTAATTGACACAGGTGCCAATGTACATGTTTGTGCTGATGCTTCTATGTTCTCTTCTTATCAGGTCACAGGGACTTCCCCCGTGCTGATGGGGAACGGGTCACATGCTACTGTTCGTGGTGTTGGTACGGTCGATCTGAAGTTTACTTCGGGGAAGATCGTGCGACTGAAGAACGTTCATCATGTGCCCTCCATCAATAAAAATCTCGTCAGCGGCTCACGTTTATGTCGAGATGGTTTTAAGTTGGTTTTCGAGTCTAATAAAGTTGTAATTTCCAAGTATGGACAATTTATTGGTAAAGGCTATGAGTGCGGAGGCTTGTTCCGCTTATCCTTGTCAGATATTTGCACCAAAGTTATTAATAATGTTTGCCACGATAATGATTGTGATGTTTGGCATTCGCGACTTTGTCATATTAATTTTGGTTGCATGACGCGGTTAGCAAATATGAGTTTAATTCCGAAATTCAGTACTATTAAAGGTTCCAAATGTCAAGTGTGTGTTCAAGCTAAACAACCTCGCAAGTCTCACAAGACCGCGGAGGCGAGAGACTTGGCACCACTAGAACTTATACATTCTGATCTTTGTGAGATGAATGGCGTATTGACCAAAGGTGGAAAGAAATACTTCATGACACTTATTGATGACTCCACTAGATATTGTTATGTGTATCTTCTGAAATCTAAAGATGAAGCTTTAACTTATTTCAAGAACTATAAGGCCGAAGCAGAGAACCAACTTGATCGTAAAATTAAACGGCTTAGGTCTGATCGTGGTGGAGAGTATTTTTCCAACGAGTTTAATTCTTTTTGTGCTGAACACGGTATTATTCATGAGAGGACGCCTCCCTACTCACCTCAGTCAAATGGAGTGGCTGAAAGAAAGAACCGAACGTTGTCTGATTTGGTTAACGCCATGTTAGACACTTCGGGTCTCTCCAAGGCATGGTGGGGGGAGGCGCTAATGACTGCATGTCATGTCCTAAACCGAGTTCCCACAAAGAATAAAACCATTACTCCATTTGAGGAATGGGAAAGGAAAAGGTTAAAACTCTCCTACCTACGTACTTGGGGTTGTTTGGCGAAAGTCAATATACCAATTCCCAAGAAGCGCAAGCTTGGACCAAAAACCGTAGATTGTGTTCTTCTGGGCTATGCTTTTAATAGCATTGGTTATAGATTCTTGGTAGTAAAATCTGAGGTATCCGACATGCATGTTGGTACGATTATGGAGTCGAATGATGCGACTTTCTTTGAGAACATATTTCCTATGAAGGATATGTCTAGCTCATCAAATCAGGAGAAACCTGTTTCATCTAGTCAGGAATTAGCTGAGATTCCTGAATCCACCATTCCGATAGAACACGTTGAGAATCCCGAGGAGGATGACAATGAAGTTCCTGTAAGGAGCAAGAGACAGAGGACTGCAAAGTCCTTTGGTAATGATTTCATTGTGTATCTCGTGGATGACACACCCAGGACTATTTCAGAAGCTTATGCATCTCTTGATGCTGACTACTGGAAGGAGGCTGTCCGTTGCGAGATGGATTCCATCTTGGCTAACGGAACTTGGGAAATCACTGATCGTCCTTATGGGTGTAAACCTGTAGGATGTAAGTGGGTGTTCAAGAAAAAGCTTAGGCCTGATGGTACAATTGAAAAGTACAAGGCAAGGCTTGTGGCCAAGGGTTATACCCAGAAAGAAGGTGAAGACTTCTTTGATACTTACTCACCTGTGGCTAGACTGACCACTATTCGTGTGCTACTATCTCTGGCTGCCTCACACGGTCTTCTCGTTCATCAAATGGACGTTAAGACGGCTTTCCTTAATGGAGAGTTGGACGAGGAAATTTACATGGATCAGCCAGATGGTTTCGTAGTACCCGGTCAGGAAGGCAAGGTGTGTAAGTTGTTGAAGTCATTATACGGCCTCAAGCAAGCACCTAAGCAATGGCACGAGAAGTTTGAAAGGACTTTGACTGCTGAAGGCTTTGTTGTAAACGAAGCTGATAAGTGTGTGTACTATCGCCATGGTGGGGGCGAGGGAGTTATTCTATGTCTATACGTTGATGACATATTGATCTTTGGAACCAATCTTGATTTAATCAAGGAAGTTAAGGATTTCTTATCTCGCTGTTTTGAGATGAAGGATCTAGGAGTAGCTGATGTTATCTTGAACATCAAGCTGTTGAGAGATGTTAATGGTGGGATCACACTGCTTCAATCTCACTATGTGGAAAAGGTCTTGAGTCGCTTTGGGTATAGTGACTGCAAGCCTTCTTCAACTCCATATGATGCTAGTTTGTTGCTTCGAAAGAATCAACGGATTACTAGAGATCAACTGAGATATTCTCAGATTATAGGCTCGCTTATGTATTTGGCGAGTGCCACGAGGCCTGACATCTCTTTTGCTGTGAGCAAATTGAGCCGGTTTGTTTCCAATCCGGGAGATGATCATTGGCGTGCGCTTGAGAGAGTTATGCGCTATTTAAAAGGCACTGCGAGCTATGGAATTCACTATACCGGAAACCCGAGGGTTCTGGAAGGATATAGTGATTCTAATTGGATATCTGATGCTGATGAGCTTAAGGCCACTAGTGGTTATGTTTTTACACTTGGTGGTGGCGCTGTTTCCTGGAAGTCTTGCAAGCAGACCATCTTAACGAGGTCAACTATGGAAGCAGAACTCGCAGCATTAGACACAGCCACTGTTGAGGCAGAGTGGCTTCGTGAGCTCTTGATGGACTTGCCTATGGTTGAAAAACCAATACCCGCAATCCTAATGAACTGTGATAATCAAACTGTGATCGTCAAAGTGAACAGTTCTAAGGATAATGCAAAGTCATCAAGACATGTGAAGAGGAGATTAAAATCTGTCAGGAAATTGAAGAACTCCGGAGTTATTACGTTGAATTATATCCAAACGTCTATGAACTTGGCAGATCCCTTCACAAAGGGTTTATCACGGAATGTGATAGAGAATGCATCGAGGGAGATGGGTTTGAGACCCACGTTATGAGTTGCCCACAGTGGTAACCCACTCTATGTGATCGGAGATCCCGTGAATTAGAAGTGGGAGACAAGCTGTTGGTCGGCTGAGAGGAGAGTATCCTTATATTTATTCCACTCCATAAAAGATGCAATACTCTCCTGATCTGTACGGTAGGTTGACATTTGTCTCAATGTGTTCCAAGTGGCTTATTTATATAAACAGAGATGTGTCCTACAGAACATCTCCTGAGGAACTCACCTATATGAGTCTGACTGTTAAACGTCGCAGTCTATGAGAATCGGGTGCTCTCTAATAAACTCATGAAAGGCCTTCGGAGTATGACGCATACGCTCCAAACCGCGGGGAAGCCTTGCGGCAGCCTAGTATCGGTTCAGATGTTGTGTGAAACTGGTATCACAGCAAACTTGTAGTTCAAGGCGTAGTCCACTATTCAAGTTGTGAACTAGTGAAGCATGATGTTCTAAGTGGAAGTTCAACTTAACAGTCTCCACTAACACCGGTATATAAACAATGTTTTGGAACAGAGTTTATGAAATGTGCTAATGACACTTTGTGGGGGATTGTTGGAATTTTGTATGGGCTATGTATATGGGCTCACATGTCTAGCCCACT